>JAOUZG010040121.1:194052-204472 GCA_026289955.1 Argiope argentata
TAAGGATTATTTAAAAGTGCATCCTGGTAAATAATGCTGGTTTCTGTCAGCTGCATTAAGCTGCTACTGTCTGCTGATTATACTATGTCTAAGTTTTCAATGTCAGGATTAATAAATAATTAAAAGTAGCTGCAGATAGCTTCGCTCATTGATTGTCCTATAAAGAAAACAAAACAAAACAAATCAAAATACCGCGCGAGATCTTCTTAATTCAGTTTCGAAAAGTATTCATTTCATCTTTAGCATAGAAATCTCGAGGGAAATTTTCGCATTCCTGCAGCGTAATCGTGCTTTGCATGCAAATTAACTTTCGGTGACTCTTAATTCTTCTTTCATGAGGAAACGCCCTAAAAGCCAAGGAACACTGAGCGACCTCCAAATGCATTCTCTACTCACTTATTTTTCTAGACACATCAGCGAAGAAAGCGAAATCTAGACGGTTTCAAAAAGAGTACCCATAAAATTACTTTCGGGCGAAAATGAAGGATTTCATGAATTTGTATTTTCGCATCCGGGAAATCGCTACTTTCAAAAATCAATAGTTTGCTCTGTAAGCCTCACTTTCGCTTTCTTACCAGGAAGAGGATGTAATAGTTAAGGAAACGGTGAGAAGAATTTGCAGCGCAGGAACTCTTCAGTAAGGAGAAAAAGTATTCCCGACACAACTAATGCTCTATGATAAACAAAGCGAAAACGGCGGAGGGGAATAGAATGTGTTCTTTTTTTTCTTACTAATATACAGAAAATGCCGAGAGAAAGTATTGCTACCGTCAAAATATTCGAAATCGAAATTTTGAAGAATCTCCACTCAGACCTCTCTGTCTGAAATACGCATTTTTTGGAATTATGTCTGCCTGTTGCTCTGTCTGGAATTATCTCGTTCTTTTTCAGAATAGATAACTCAAAAATACTTCGAGTTAGACGAATAAAATCTGTTTTGTGGACTTAAATAGTAAATTTATAAGTTTTTATCAAATTTTGGATAGGAAGGAAATATATTTGTTTATTAGTCTATATGCATGGGAACATGATATCTACAAAATATAAAGAACTAGACAGGTGAAATTTGGTTCTTGGTTTTAGTATCTAGAAAGTTTAAACCAAATTCGTACAAGAAAAGTTTCCATCTGTCGATTGGTATATTCGAAATCGTGTAAACTCAATGGTTAAAAACACAGCAACTTTGATAAATAAAATTTAGTATTATTTGCTAACGGATTCTAGAACTCTCCACGCTTTTGCGCATGCGTTAATGGTTTTAATTCGACAAAATGAGAATGAGAGGAAAGGAGATGTTTATATTTAATAATAATGTAAATTCAAGAAATGGCGCACATCTTTCCAAATATCATCCTTTATTGAGATAGAACCGCTTAAAAGTGGTCGTCTCTGATTACTAAACGAATAGCATGTGATCTTTTTACTAATATTGCGGTTCTGTGTGTAATTTTGGTTTTAATTGGTTGCCAAAAAAGCACCATAATTCATACTCGGTTTTCTTCATTATACTATGAAATATAAAATGCTCACGTGAGAAAATCTTAAAATAAAAATCTGAGTACTTTTGGAATTTATGATCTTATTCAAGTTTACGATTTTCATGTTAAGAGGAGGGAATAACACTTTAATTACAAGGTATACGAGAAAATTTCAGAGAAACTACTCAAACTAGAATTTATATAAGACACCATTATGAAATCAGTAACTCAATAAACCTCTTGAAAACGTACTTGTAATCACCAATCTCACTTGCAACTAATTTAATTTAATAAGAAATAATTGATTACGAACACTCTATTTCAACAATCCCCAATACAATTACTTTAAATTAAGCCGTAAGAAGTTTTCATCCTCTTATTTTTATCATTGATTTTAGTTTCGGCCTCTAAACTAAATAACTATTTTTAGTTTCGTATTATGTTCATACATATCACGTTTTTAGACTACATGAAGACTATTTCGCAACGAACCTTCTTTTGAAGTTTGGACAGATGACAAATGTGATACTTGAGCTGCCTCCTCCTTTATATGATATATTCTGAAATTAGATATAGACAGTGTATTTGGAGTACCTGAAATAGGTTGTAGTTGCTCAGTTAATTGAGCTAATGTTGCTCATTTGTTTAACTGAAATGATGAATAATAATTTGAAGTTAAGCATCTGAGACTGAATATAATAATTTGAGAAATATGTTCTACCATTCTAGATTGATGAGCTACTGCTTTTAAGTTCAACTTTTACTAAGGTCTTAAGTTACCCATAAGTCTTAATCTATTCCTTAATTTAAAATTAAAATGAGGAATTTCAACTCACTTCAAATGAAGAAAAAAACTCCTTGAAATAAATTTCAAAAAGTTCATTCATTTTTTCCCAACTTATCATTACCTTGACTTATCATTTAAAATAATAACAATAGTAATGAAAAAAAAAAGATTGATTGTGAAATAATGCAAAAACTGAAGAACATTTTCTTCGAAAGAATTCAATAAAAAAAAATCTCAATTTCTAGCGCTTAAAAAAATGTCGAGGAACTTTTTACAATGTCTCTGGTTATAAATTTATTTTATCTTAATATACGAAAGAAGCCATTTAAACCATTAAAAGAACATTTTTTTGTCGGAAAAAAAGTCTGCATAAGGTTCTCAAGAAAAGCCATAAATTTTAATCATCTGTCCTTTCAGGTGAAAGCAGAAAAATGCTCTGCTGATCCGGCCATTAAGGCTTTCCGGTCTTTTCTTCTGAGTGCGTGGTTATTTTGTTAGGGAAGCACGTCCTTGTTTGCTAATAGATCAGACCTCATATTAACTGTCGTCATTAGCTAACAAACTGCTGATTCTAATTTATTTCATTGACTTACAGGGGCCAATTAATCGTCTTGGGACGGATCGATTAGGTATATTTTTCTATTGTTTGCCGGCAGTTGAGTTTTTCAGAAAAGCACTTGAGGTTTTCACATACACTTCTTAGTTTCTGTTCGTTTAACACACTTATCCGCCTATAAATTTCATAGGTGAATAAGATTGTTTAGAAATTATATAAGAAGCAGTTGATGTTCGCTAATTTTAAATGCTTTTATCTAAGATTCATAGACAAATTATTTTCTCAATCTCATACAATTGCTATAAATCTTTGCGTGGCCATTGGGAAGATTAAATCCCACTTATATTGTTTTACAGTTAACATGGCGTCAGATAATAGACATATATTCTTAAAATAAGGGATGCTTTGTTAACTTTTAAATAAATAATTGTGAAGTTCCAGATGATGTGCGCTTAGACAGTATGGGAAATATATCAAAAAGGTTTCCAACCACAGACGATGTAGGATATGTTGTACACAGGGACAAGATAAGAGGACTCACAACATATTTCCAGAATGTGATATACTATAGTATACTGTGGCATGGTTCTCAAGTTTCCATGGCAAAAAATCATTATTTAATTTTCCTTATGACTGCATATGGTTCAATAAGAAATATATTTCTCACCCCTGAAATTTAAGTGCAAATAATAAATTCAGCAAAATAAAATATAATTCCTTAAGTAATGCTTTTAAATTATTAATAAAGCTTCAAATACTGGGTGAAATTCAAAAGAGAAATAAATGAATACCATGAAAATGTTGATATCGTCTATAATTTGAATTCAGTTAGTTTTATTCATCGTCAGAAATAAAGACTGCAAAATTGTTTTTTTTATTTTTGAATTATTTTCGTTAGTTTAGGACGTTTATAAAATTTACCTTCTGTGACCATTTGTGAATAAAAAAAAAACTTTAATTCACTCGAGGACTTCATCGTTGAGTAATATAATAAATCAATAGGATGACAAAATGAAATTAAAAAAAAACGTTTGATGTAGTATTATTTGTTTTGTTTTCCATTGAGGACTTCATTGTTGAATAATGCAATAAGTAAAAAAAGGTGACAAATTTTTTTTTAAAAATTGAAAGATATTCATGAACTATTATTTGAATTGTTTGCCCTAGAGGACTTCATTGTTGAATAATACAATAAATAAAAAAGTGACACATTTTAAAAGATTTAAAAGACTTTTAATGTAATGTTGTTTGCATTGTTCATTTTACAATTTGTGACAAAACTGATATGTTCAAAACGGGCTATTTTTGCTTTTTTGTTTAAAAATCACGTACTTTTATTGAAATAATTATTTTTAAATTATAACTACCAAATGAATAATAGCAGTTAATTCAACAAAATTACTTGCCATTATTCATTAATTATGCATTGCTTATAAAAATGGTTAGATGTTTAATATAAAACTTAATTTTTTTATTAATTATTTTTATTTTATGTTTCTAAATATGTAATATTGCAATAATTTTTTTAATTTACTACCTGATGTGTAAGAGAGTTGAACTTTTACGCACTTGCGTATTCGACTGACAAATTTATGCTATTTTAATATTTTTCGTTCTTGATTACATTTATCATCAATTAAATCAAATTTTTATTCTTTACCTATATAGTGCCATCTAGTAAAGAATTTTAAAAATATTGGATTCCAAGATTAAAAACTAGAAAATAATTAATATAAATAATTCTGCTTTTTATTGCATTAATAAATTAATTGCATTTGTTACTACACTCATTTTTACACTCAACTTTTTTGAATAAATGATTATTATTATTATATAATTATTTGTCGCTCCATTATCTCAAATTGGCAAATATTCATTTTAAAAAATCGTAACGGATTTTTGGGAAAAGAATACATGCTTAATTGATCTTTTTTTTAGCTCCTAGGGTTTGGTTTGCTTCAACAAATTATGTGCTTTATAAATGGGTCAAATGGCTGGAATCGTTATGCAGAAAGTTATGAATCGTTATGCAGAAAAAATGCTTAGAAAGTAAATATTTTTTTATATTATTAGTTCCGATGATATATTTCAAACGCTTAAAAATCGTCGGATCATAAATAATTATAAAAAGAAAATACTGAAAAATTAACGTTTTTCGGAATAATTTACGGAAAATATGATTTAGTACCATCGGTCAATAGACAAAATGAAATTAGGCATGTAAAAAATATTTTATCCGTTTTAGTCATTGAATTAAAAGTTTGATTTTAACTTTGATAAGCCTAAAAAATTAAATTAAACAAAAACAAGTCAGTGGAAGAAAAAGTCTGGTGACATTAATTATAAAATTTCTACATCCTGAAAAAGAATATGTAGTGCAAATTGTTTGTCGGGCATATTAAATCATTACCGCTGAATGAATAGTACCATATACTATAGTCTAACCTCTTAATTAAAACTTTGTTTACTTTTAAAAATAAATATCGAAATGTCCATATACAATATACAGTTTATAAATATGTGCGTAATTAATTTATAGGAAAAACCTTTAATTTACAAAGTTAATTAATTTTTTATATTTTCAACGTGGAATCAAACAACGTTTTCTATTTTTATCTTGTTTCAATAAAAGGTTACAAAATAATTTTCTTTCTTAAATTATTTAAAATAGAATTATGTTCTTATTTCCAATTTATACATTGTAAAAATATTTTCCTAAATATCTTTTAGTTACATTCTAAAAACGAATATGAATTATATGTACATATTAAATAAAATCTGCCGCATTTAATTTACTTTGTTACAACCATTTTTTTTATGAATTTGATTTTGATTCTAACTAGATATTTATTAAACTTTTTTGTTAATTTATTATATAAATTTTTGATGTGTATTTTAAATTACCCATTTTCAAAATCTATGAAACAACTTTTATTTTGGTTTGAAGCACAGAAAGAAAAAAATATTAAGCCTCAAAATTAATTTACAGAATTGCAATACATATACATCTGTTTCTTTTCTACAAAAACTATATACCTTATCTGAGAGTTCTGAATGGGAACATGAAAGTTTTTGTAATACACTACGTTTCAATTTATAAAACTTTATTTCTTTTAAAAGAAGACTGAAATGTAATTGATTAACTTAAGGTTAGTTCGTCTATGTCTATGATCTTTAAATAATAGTGAAATCCTTACGCATTCGTAATCAAATAATTTGTTTAGTTTATTAAACAATTGACTTACAAACTAATTAGTTTTCTGAAATCTTTAATCAAAAAATGTTCCTTATGCATTTGTTAGCTGATTGGGAAAATAGTTAATTAATTAAACTGAATTAAAACAACTTTAATTAACCTATCCCATTCTATCCTTATTTCTTTAATTATAAGTCCTAAACAATTAAAACATACTGTAATCTATTATCCGAAAACTAGTAAAACTAATGCACAAAGGGAATAAAATCAGGAATAAATTTTTAATTTTTCGGATAATGAAGTTTTGAATGTTATTTTTCTGATTAATTTCATTAAGGTTAGGAAATTGTGAAAGAAAATTATTTTGATAAACCATTTTCAAATAAATAAGATAAATAACTAAAAGAATTATTATATAAATAAGGATATAATTAATCCGTGTGGATAATAAATTAAAAATACTTTCCCTAGATTTTTCCTGCATTTAAAATTGTATAATGTAGATTGATTCTTGTATACATGAAATGCATGATAATGGTAAGCAATGCTCATTTTAAAATAAATCTTGTGCTTTAAATCTTTATGGAAATAAATAAATTATTTTTGCTATAGATTTTTTTATCTACAAATAAAATCTTGTTTCATATTAATTTGAAGACATATTTTTTCTCTTCATTCGAAAATTGAGTTTTTGCTACACTTGAAACATCGAAGGCTATATTTTTCATTTTATTCTTCTTGTCTTAGAGTAAAGATAAAATTTAAGATGGAATTACACTCTGTTGGTAATTTTAGTTTTGTGTTTCATGTCCCAGAACAATAAATTCAACGGAAAGTAGTAAGTAACTCGAAACAATCACATAGGTTAGCAAAAACTGTAGAAAGTTGTCGAATTTCTATAGTAGTTATAATCTATTATATGATTTTACTAGTTCAGTGTTAGATAGATACTTTCTTGAAGTATAAAAAATATTGGTGACTACTGAACTGTGATTTTGATGCGTTAATTATATTTTTACATCAAATAAACAACATTTGGTATTATATGCTTATTAATTTCACATTAATCAATCACTAGAGATAGTTTTTGAAATCCTTTTTTTCTATCAAACACGAGAATCTTCAGATGGATCATTAAAAAAAAGATTAGATACGAGAATAACGAGTATAACCAAAAGTTAAATACAAACATGGTTACTTTTCCAACATAATCACCGTGAAGATTCAATCATTTCTCATATCAGGTTTTCAATTCTCCAAGAAAGTTTTCCAATTCAGCGAATAGATAAAAATCACTTGACTCAGTATCACGTTCTCAAAAATAGGAGACAAGGATGAAGATTGCTGTAACAGAAGATTCTGTTCAATCATTAAGTTGTTCGAAAGAAACAATGGGAGCAAAAATATCAGACTACGATCTGGACGAAAGCTAAGTTTTGAACAGTGAATAATTAGACATTCCTGCTCCTTTTCCTAAAAAACCCAATCTGGAGATTAACTAGGAGCTTCAAAAGAAAGTTAAGGTCCATCTCGCATCAGTATCGGCAGCGTGCTTCAAAGAGGGGATGGGAAACCTGGTTTACCTATATGACAAAGCCTGAATCTTCATTGTGCAACGTTGAAAAGTAACCCTGTTTGTATATAACATTTGGTAATAAATTCATATGTTCTTTACTCCTTTTTATTTATGGCTCATCCCAATAATGGATGGGGAGGACATTGCCTTCGTAATTAGGTCTCTTATCTTTAACAATGGAAGAAACTATTACGTAGTGTGATATAATGTGCAACAATTAAACGTCCAAATTTCTGCCAGTATTAATCCGAATACAAAGTTTTACATAAAGCATATCAATTGACACAACTAAATGATTTTTTATAGCATTAGAATCTTTTACTATTCAAAGCTTCCTTCTAAAACCGACCTCGGGATTATTTTCAAAATCCTTAGAGATACTAATATAATTCCCCCTGCAAAAACGCTTTAACCCTTTGCAGTACGAAAAATAATTAGATGCAAAATTATTCACCTAATAAAAAAAGTTGTCTATTGCTATGAAAAATAAATCGATATAATTCTTTTGTTGAATTTCTTTGAAAAATTAATCTACATCTCTTAACCATTATGTAGGCCTTTTTAACAATTAAATTTGAAAAATAAATAAATAAAACGTCAAAATGATGCACAGTCTTGAATGCCGAGTCACACTCGACATCGTACTGCAAAGGATTAAGTGACTCAAAGCATTGAACTTTAAATTATTTGAGTCAATATTTACAAGAAAAATAAAGTTTAAGTTTAAAATTTTGAACATTTAATGATCCTTTTTTTACATATTTTCAATAAACTTGATACTTTATTTTTTAAACTGAAAAGGTTCCACTCGTCTGAGACTAAAACTAACCAAGTTATGAAAATTTAAATCCTTTTATTTTAAACCACGCAGTAGTTGCTTCAAGCTAGCTCCGCAAATTGATTAACTGATGACGCCTTCATTTAGAAAACTTGTATATACGGGGGGGGGAGTCTAGGGTGAAATCGAACTGTAAGCATGTAGCCCTCCTTTGCTGACAATATGCCGCCAGGCCATTATGGCGCATAATGCATAGACAGTCCAGATATACGGCGGGTCTCAGATAAAATCGGAATTCGAACATACGACCTTTCTATGCCGGTAATATGTCATCGAGTCTTTATGCTACATTAAACTCAGAAGTCTAAAGATTTATTTTACGCTTTTAAATTTACTCAATAACACTTTGTCTTGTTTTGTAGCAAAAAATTCTATGCCGTATTTTGAGACACCTAATCGAAACTGAAAAAAAAAACATTATATTTTTGCTTAGTATATAATTGCGTTAGACGCTCGACTTTATATAAAGTCTGAGAGCTACTGCTTGCGTGATACGATAATAAAATTTTCTTTGATCGTACTTATACACTGCTGTCATTCCATCACATTGTAGCGTTGATTCAAACCTTCTAGAACAAATGATATAAAAGCACGCAACTGTTTTTTTAAAATTTTGGTTAATGAAAGCTTTTTTTTAAAAAATGAGAAGTGCTGAAGAAATTTAAAACTTCATAAAAGCAATCTAGATAACACATTTTCGTTTAAAGCAACATTTCAGCAGGTCATTTGTTTTATTTTCAGCTAAATTCCTTAAAAAAAAGGTTGCAACTAGTAACTTAGAAGATGTGTTTTGGAAGTTACAAGCAATATTTTTTCACTCGCTACAAGAAATTTCTCATTACGGTGAAAAATGTCGGCTTTTACGCTAAAGTTTTGTCAAAGTTGGTCCTCCTTACAATATTCTTTCCAATCTACAGCTTGATTTCTAGATTAACATTTTCTTCTTTCCCTGAAAAGGCGACATTTTGTTTTCGTCTCTCAGAAAAAGGAATGAAAAATTCATTTGCTTCCCTAACTGCTACCGTTTTTTTAAGCTAAAAAAACACAGAGATATAGGTTTTGTTTTTGTTTTTAAAGGCATAGAGAGATGATTTTTTTTATTGCAGCTGAAAGTTGTTTTTTTAGGGAACAGAATTTTCCGGAAAAACAATTCCATACAAGAACAAAAGAAAAAAAGTAGTGACATTATTTACGAATGCAAAGAAATTTCGAAGTTTTATGTGTCTTAAAAAGTTTTAAAACAAACACATACATTCATAAAATAAATGGACGGATTTTATTTGATACCAGCGAAATGAAAAAAGACTTTTTTCTGCGTTTTCGAACGGCAATTTCTTAAAAATATACAAATGAAATGAGTTTAGACAGTATTTTCCAGTAAATAATCTAATCCCAAAAAACATCCTTTTGGATTCGCATCGTTCAATAAGAAAGGATTAATCATAAATGAGATGTTCCATAATTTATAATGATTCAATTTTATTTAAAATCATTTATTTATATCTAAAATTTCCACGACAATCTCTTGTGACTTTCTCGAATTTTTATTCAATAGAAAACCTTAATTCATTCTATGGTATAGACTCGCAGGGATTAGGTTTTTTTAACTTCACAATGATTAATTTGTTATATCAAAAAAACGTTATCGAAGATTCGCAAACGATGGTTTTAAAAATGATTTCGTAAATTCAAATTGGGTTTAACTAACAAATAACACAAAAATTGATCGGATCAGGATCTTTTTTATATGGCATTTGACACGAAATAGCGACATTTTTGATAATTATGCTGTTTAAAAAAATAACTCACTTACTAAGTAATTTCTTTGCCGTATAAATATCTTTTTCATTTGCCAGTTCGGAACGTAAAAGAATTTTGTTTTCACATTTCCCGTGATTCATACTTTAAATCGGAAAATTGGTAATATTTAAAAATCGAATGGCATTTTGTGACAACATTTAACAATAAATTATGAAACAATCATTTATG
>JAOUZG010040121.1:204482-270813 GCA_026289955.1 Argiope argentata
GTGACAACATTTAACAATAAATTATGAAACAATCATTTATGATGATAAAATTGGTAATATTTAAAAACCTAATAACATTTTGTGACAACATTCAATAATTACATATATATAACTTGCAACAATTTGAGAGCATATATAACTAACCCATAACAGTATATTGCTTTATTAACATGTTTTAACAAATTTGGCAAACAATAATTTGACATTATGGAGAAAATATTTGTGAAAATTATGCTAATGTTTAAGAAAAAAAAATAAAATGAGTGAAAGCCTGAAAAAAAGCAAAACTTCCATGCTCCTTTTATTAAAATACCTTTTTTGTTGTAAAATTGTTAGTCAAAAATCTTTTTTATAAAATGTAACTTTTATATCCTATGTGACTCTGCCTAATATTTGGCATTTCTGTGTCGTATACAAAAATAAAGTTTTGTGAATAATTTTAAAAAAACTAAAAGTGCAAAATCCATATGAAATTAAGACTAATTTAAATAAATATTGAGATTCATATCTTTAAGTTTTTCTTTCTAGAGTTAAACGCGTATCCCGCCTCTTTCTAGAGATATTAATTCATTTCTCCCTGACAAGAATAAGCAATATTAAAAAAGAATAACAGTGAACCAAAGTAACAATCCTCTTTCATCCCGCCCTACAATTTAATATCATACAGTGACGTCACAAAGAACTCTGACGTCAGAGACTCAGAGCCTACAACCAAGAAGATGGTTGGTGGAAAGTACAGGACCTCATTATAAAAGGCTACATCAAACCAATGAGGAGGTTTGCGGGGGTGTTTGAAGGATTGAACTTTTCAAAAGTGCGTGGGTGGAACTCAGACAAGGAAGTCATAAGCTTATGTCCCTCCCCCTCTTTTCCTCGGAGCTTTAATAAGAAAGTTCTAGAAAAACATTTTTATTTATAAGGCATTTTAATTGGGCGATTGATTAAGAAAAGAAGCATTTTTGCTACACTAATTGCAGTATTGATTGTAGCAAAAAACATCATCTAGTTTTATGCTGGATTAAAAAAAAATGATGATCAACGATCCAGAAAATGTTGTTTTTCTTTCGACGAACGAAAGCGCAGCGGTTTTCAAAGCTACTTAATTGGTTATTGACATTTTAGGTTTAAAAAGACTAATTTACTTTAATGTAATAACGAGTAATCGTAAGAACTGAATGAAAACGAATTTAAAAGGTTAAATTAGGCCTTGCCAAATATAGATAAGTTTTTAGTTATTTGTTTATTTCTACATCCGTGCTATTTTTTCTTTCCTAACGATATTTGTTGTTTTCAATGTGCTTTTAAATAGCGAGTATGAATAATTCAATATCTCACAGAGTTTAAACAAGTTTGCACATTTTTTAAGGTTATTTTTACATAGGTAGTCAGTTCTCACTTTGGATTTTTTGCTCTTGAGTTCAAGATTCTTTTTGGGATTTTTAAATTCATAGACGCCAAATGAGAGGAATAATAAAGAATATGAATATTTCAAACTTCGGTTTTGAGAAGAATCAGGATTGAAAAGTCTGTAGACCTATTTATCTATAACGACCAGTTTCTATGGAATGCAATTTAAAAAAAATTCGAAATAGACTTTTTGGCTTTTGATATATCCGAATGGGAAGAATATTGGCAAATATGAATATTCCAACATTTTCCAAAGAAAATAAAAGACTGAAAAGTCTGTAGACTTATCTTCATATCAGTTCATTTTATCAATGACGTAAGTCCACAGAATGCTATTTCTAAAAGAAAGCTACTTAACATTTCAAACTAAGCAAATGAATTTTTAGAGTGAAAATATTCTTTTCTGAAACTTTAAGTTAATGAAAAACTATATGCTTAATTTGTGAAATTTCATGGCTTAATCAGAGGTATTGCTAAATGCAAAAGAATATTTTTAAATAATAGAAATCAAATTATGCATAATTTTTTTAAATTTTAGTGTAGTAATTAGCCGTAATTTGAGTAAAAGTTTAACTAGTTCAGATAAGTTAATAAGCCTTTTAATTACATTTAATTTTAGGTAATAATTAGAGTTTTTCTTAATTATTTACTGAATATTTCCTTTCGTTCCTTGCCCAAGAAGTTATGAATAATCAAACACAGTTATTATGAAATAAAGAACATTCAAAAATTGAAATAAAAACATTTAGATTAAAAGGAAATAAATAACCAATAGGTAAGCAAATGGAAAAATTGTGATCAGAAATGGATTTGCTCTGCTATTTTACTATCATTTCAATCAAATATCATAAAAAATTTAATAACTGAAATTATCAATAAAGTATCAAAATATTCAATATTTCTCTTTTAATATATTTCTATTTATTTTAACACGAAACAAAAAATTTTTATTAAGCCAAATGAGTTCAAAACATTGATTTGAAATGTAATAACAGCAAGCTGAATTCAGCAGATATTTTAAATTATACCCATCCTCCTAAAAAAACTAATTTTCCAGTTATAAAGCAATTGGATAATCATATTACGGAAATCTGTAATTTTGATCATCTATTTTATATTGATCTATATCTCATCTAAATATTTCAACACTATTGACTACTATTATGAAGAAACAAGACAATTCAGTTTGCACTGTTGGCCATTTTTATGAGAAGCGCATTGATTTTTGTCCATGGTATTCTAGTTTCCCGTTCCATTAAAGAATATTAAAGGAAACTGAATATTTATAAATAGCACAAAGATTCGTGACAACAAGAAAAGAGAATGGCCTCAACTTGTAAAACAAAACAGCACGTTTCACAATGTAATTCATAGGGATTTTCTACTCATTACATTATTTATTTATTTGATATTTTGCGATCTTAAGCCGCTTTTTCAACGCGATATGTGCTTTGTATAAGTTGCGTGGTTATACAATTTTGACCATAACTGTAATATGGACAATTTTGAATTTTAGTATGGTGCTCGAAAAAATAAGTTTTCAAAAATAGGCTCTTCTAAATATATTATTTTAGTACATAGTATTTTCTTTCGAAGTTGGAACATCGGCAATTTAGAAGATGCAATTTGATTTATTTATGTTTAGCTGAAATTTTTATAAAACATATGAAATTAGGTTTTATTATAGCGTACTAGAGGATAATGCTTAAAAACATTCGCATCAAAACAGATAAGCTATATATTTTTGTATTTATTAGATCATTGATTTATTTGCGCTATTTTTGATTAAAATTTCCCATTTTCAGTTCAAGTCATCAGGATTTTTATGTTTTAATGATGAAAAAAATTTTGTAAATACTGATATTTTGATGAAGTAAAAACTGAATTTTTATGGTGTTAAAAAAACTAAACTTTCAAAAGAATTGACATCAAATCGAACTCTCCATATTTTTTTTTATTTTATTGTCATTTTTCGTTTTAGACAAAAATTAATTTAGGTACGATTAATATTTGTTATAAAATTTAATGTTCAGAAAATTCACAAATACTGTATAGAATAAGCAGTTTTTAAAATTTTATTTATCATTTTTTATATTATTGAATTTTTTATGCCCTAATATAGTTAATTATTTCAAATACTTATTAATAAATGCAATTTAAATACAATACAGGGTGCAATTAGATTTAGTAAGAGACCTAAAACTACGTTTTTTATAGCATTTGTACTGAAATACATTAACAGTTTTTGTAGTATTTTTTTTTATGTTAATAGTATTCTTGATAGCTGAAATGATACTCCCACCCTCCAAGAAAATATATGTATATTTTTTTATTTTGATCTATTTTCAAAGAATTTTACGTATGGGGTAAAATGATAAATGAGCTTTTCACTTTGAAAGCTTCAAAGAAGTTTTTCTATATTTTAAAATATTTTGAGAAATATTCTCACCATGAAAAAGAGCTGTTGTATTTTTTATACATAAAATGGACACAAAGAAAAAAAATGAAACCTTTATAAAAAAAAGCCTGAATAAAAACAGAAAAATAATAGTAATGTCTCATGGATGATTTTCGGTGGGATAAAGATTTGGGATAAACTAATATACAAAGAATGATAGTTATTTAAAAAACAAACATATTATGATGTTAAAACATTACATAATCATAAAAAGGAAAGTAAGCAAATTTCTAAACAAAAATTTTACAATATCCATTTTTATTGAGAAATAAAAATAATCACTAACCGTTTCCATAATACCGTTAATAATAATTCAATAACAATACCGTTCACTAATACCGTTTTCAACGAAAATGTAGAATATTTCATATTCATTTTTTCTATTACTTTAAAGCTAGAATTGATGATAGCTAGAATTGAATGATGAAAGCTAGAATTGAAATATGACAGACTGAAAAGATCTTTGATTGCAACTAAAATATACATGCCAACATGTGGATTCCAAGTTAAAGAATGTTTTATTAAAAACAAAAGAATACTTTAATAATATAATATTGAATTCTATTCTTTACATGCATTTAAAAATTTTTTTTAATTCAATTTACATCTTTAATTATCATTTTTTTGAAAGAAAAATTGATAGATTCAGCAGAAATAAAGATTAATTCTGAGAATGTTAAAATTTTCTAAGAATCTTAGAATGGAAAAAAATTTCATATCTAAATTATATAATTATATACCAACCGAGAATATATATATATATATAATATACCGTATTATTATCTGCCATTCTTAAAAATAATGATAGATAATTAATAGAAGTGTAATTAAAATATTTTTTCTTACAAAATGTGAATTAAGGAATTTAATCTATTAATGTATCAATCTATTAATCAATTAAGGTATTTAATCTTCTTCTCATCAACAGGAAGCTTAGAAAAAAATGTCTTAGTTAAAATAATCAATTTATTAACAATAAAATATATATTTGAATTAATGACTTTTAGTAGCGCACTGAATTTAGACAAGTTTTTAAATTGATTATCAGACAATTCTTTCACAGAATTAATCAATCAATTCCTTTTGAGCTCTTCTTTAGTTAGACTGCTTCATTTAATAAAATAAAAATGTTGTTCTTGTTAGATATTTTATAATAAGCATATTAATTCAATTTTGTATTGCGTGAAAGAAATGGTAAATATCAAGCAACAATGTAAACAAGATTTGTCTTGGCACGATAACAGCTAAGCAGATTAAAGTTTGTTTCGTGATTTATGTTGTTTGATGATCAATTATTTCGTTAATATTCTCTTTATGAATGTGAAGAAAAATTTATTTTTAGCAGCTATAATTTTATGATTTTTTCAATAAGTACATGAATTCTCATTATTTCTAATAATAATGTATAAATGAGTCTTTTATCTTCATTATACTTTGCTAATAATTTATACTGATTAATAATGTTACCTGATGGTCAATAAACAGAAATACTTAACTCTCTTAGTAGTTGACACTTTTATGTTTTAAAAATGAAAAATGATAGTTAAAACTTTTCGAGATCTTATTTAAAAATTATGGAACCCAAAAGAAAGAAAAATTGACAATTAATTTTAAATAGGGCTAATATTAAGCATGCAGGAGTTCAGTTCGACATTTTTACACCAGAGGGCGCTTGGTTATTTGCCTAAGTATTGAGAAATTGAATTTGTGATGGCAATCTCAGCACTAACAGCATACTTATTAGAGTATTAAAAGGGGGGAAATTCTTTTTAAAAATTAAAATGTTTCTTGTCAAAACAACAAATTATTTTTTCTCAAGAAAATAGTATCGGAACAAAATTGATATTGCATTTGAATTTTTAAGTGATGAATGTTTCTAACTTTTTTTAGTTATTATGATATTAATTGCCGCCTTATAGCCTTCTCCCATTGTACGTTGTCGTTCGAGCTTTTATGATATATATTTTTTAATCTCCAGGTGTTTGATAAAAGGTATTTTTCTTCTTAATATACTGATAAAAATGCGTTTAAAAGATTTTTTAAATAATTTTTAGTTTTCATTTAATATGACATTTGATTGTGGCTTCTTAAAAAAGACGTTGATGGTGAAAAAGCCTATGCTAAATGGGTGGACTTTCTTTAGGTTTACATTTGTATTTGAAATAATCATATAATTTTCATTCTGCAATTACAACACGAAAAAAAATTAATTTAATCTGAGAAAAAAATAATTGTACATAATCTAAATGCTAATACTCAATTAGGGTGATAAATATTTTGTCAATTTGCATTAATAATATTTTTATTCAAAGAAGAAATGTTTTAATACTTTTTTTTCATGATATTCTTATTTTCATGCAAAAATTAATTGGCCTTTATACAAAAAGTATGTAGTACAAAAAACAACAACGTGAGAGTCTGTTAAAAACTTCTAAGTAAATTAGAATTGTAATTACTTTTATGACATATTTTTACTTTCAATGGATATCCATAAATTTCTTTTTTATGAATTTCTATTTTATCTAAATTTCTTAATAATATTGCTAGATTCAAGATAAAGAAATATCGTCTTCTACTTTTTATTATACAAATAAAAAAAATTTAAACCCAGTTTATAATCACTATCTTCAAATTTTTAATCTTTAATTTCCCCTTATTATTCAGGGTTACTAATGTTGTGGAGTGTAAAAATTAGTATTTAAATAGTATTTTTAAAATTATTTCAATATTCTATTGCAATCTGGATTAATAACAATAAAAAATTTCAAACTTCTACCGTAAGAGTAAATGAGTGGAAAATCGATTACAAAATTCCGACTGTTTAAAAAACGAAACAAGATAAAATTAAGGAAATTCGTTAAAAAATCATAATTACAAGGCATATTCGGAAAGTAAGTACCGTTTTTTAATAAATAGAACAAAACATTTTTTTTTCAAACAAATTTTATTATTACATGAAAGACCAAACCTTAAACTATTTTTCTACGTAGTTTCCACCAATGTTCAAACACTTGTCGTAGCGAGTGACGAGTTTTCCTATGCCTTCCTCGTAGAAACTTGCCGCCAACCCATCGAGAACACAGCTTGTGATAGCCTAATTTGTCAACAACAATTCCGTACAACACAGTATGTGAAATTTGTGGAAATTCGTCTGAAAGTATCGTTATTGTGAATCGTCTGTTCTCTTTGATTTTTTCATCAACTTTCCGTATCAGATCGTCATTGACAAGAGAACGCCGACCACTCCGAGCCTCATCGTGAACATTTTTTCGACCTTCATTCAACATTCTAACCCACTTCCGCACCATTCCATCACTCATCGCGTTTTCACCATACACTTCTTTAATTTCACGGTAAATTTCAGCCGGTTTCACATTTTTTGCGTTTAAAAAACGGATAACAGAACGAATCTCACAGTCGGCGGGATCAGTAATTGTCTTAAACATTTTAAACAAGCACAGCGAACTGGAAACACAACCTACAGCGTCCAAAATGGCGTCAGTTGAGAGTCAGTGAACAAGGAAGACTAGTGCGCATGCGCAGAACGCCGATCGCAGTGCTGCAGCGGCAGTATAATGAAACGGTACTTACTTTCCGAATATTCCTCGTATTTGATATTTGTTGAACCAATATGTACCACTTTATGTGACAAGTGTTTTTGTTCTTTTTTTGTTTTTATTCTCAAAATATAGTAAACAAAATGATTAAAGACAAATTTTGAGTAATTGAAGAACAAACTTAGCATAAAAGTTAAAGGTTATGAGAAAACAAAAAGATTGAGAGATGTCGTGCTTGTTTTTTACGTTTCGTGATGCTTTTCTTTGCAGAATAATATTATTTTAACAACAATAACATAAACTTAAATTCAGTCTTGAATAGTATGAGGCTGAGAAGTTAAATTTTTACGGAAGAGCAATTCCATTTTGAAAATGCTTTATTCTAATATGAGAAAGTGATTATGGATATGTTTATTCAACATATTTATTTATATCTAATGTTTTACAACGTGAAAAATGTGATTTTTCAATATTCTGCACGAATTAGGTAGCATTCTATTTTTTGCAATTCAGAATAATTTTATACTTATCTAATCTTAATTTCGTTTGATAACAATTTTATTTCATTCTGTTGTTTCCTTTTCAGTTGATCATTATTTCTCTTAATAAGCAGTACAATCTATGTTTTTTTGTGATAATTTAAAAAAATTAAAAACATGAATACTTTTTGTCAACACAATGTCTTTTTTAATAGTTTATAAGTTCTTGCTTTTAGTATGATCTTTGGCGTTTTTAAAAATCAAATATTTGCATTGTTCTAATATCAAACGTTTTTAAACTTTTTGTAATACAGTTTTTAAATTCCTTGTTTTTTAATTGGTTTTAACACTATTATATTAAACTTTTAAATTTTTGATGTTTTTCTCATGTCTTTAAGATTGTTCATAGTTGTGTTTAAATTTGAATTTAACTGTTTTTAATATTTTTAAGATTGATTATATTTAAGTCGTATTAGTAATTAAATGTCTACACATTTAAAAAAAATTGTAACTTTCAAATTTTACAACTTTACATTTTATATTATATTCTTTTAATATATGCCATATATGCATATATTAAATTTATATTAAGTTTTTTTTAATGTTTTAAGGAAATACTACTTATAACTTATATTTTTTGTGTTTTTAATGTTCATTTTGTAATAATTTAATAGGCTGTGAGACTAGAATTTTTTTCTGTACATCGAGTTTTCTTTTAAATAAATAAATAAATTCCTTAGTTTCATTTGCTGCTATTTCTTTCCAATCAATTCTTTTCGTCATAAATTAATAATTTCAAAACTTTTAACAAAATTGGAAAAAAACCTGTCTCCTAAACTTCAATTCAGGAGCAGTGTTTGATAAATAGCTCATAGCTCATTTCATTCCATACGAATTTGCCGAAGAGCTGAACAAAGAAGTGGCAAACAATTTTCTTTATGAATAAATCACTAACAGACTTTATTGTGATCAATTATCGAATTTACTTTGCCTGAATTTCGCAGAATGCCTTAACGCGTGACGAGAACTAAGCCCCCATCAGCTATTTCATCCATTAAATTGATCAGATACGGAGAGGGTACTTCAATATATCCGCGAGATTTGTTCGGCACCGTTGTTCGATTAAGATAAATGGGATAAATGTTTTATCCCATTCAAATGGGGATCGATCTACAATTAACTCATTCTGTAGTATAGATTGCTTTCCATCCCATTTTTGAATCTCAAATACTACATCCCCCCTGCATTGTTATACGGTGGGTTGATGCTAGAGAGGAGACAAAGGAATTCTATGCATCCCGTTAGTGTATGTTGTGTTCAAGGGTCAACTTTGTATATATGAATGAATTGGTTTGTAGTCATCTATTCAATCCATTTTGTATTGTTTAGCGTAGAAGGGAATGAATGAGGATTGCTAGGTCGATCAATAATTAACATGTTTCTTGAAAAAGAAATGGAAATGATGGATGGAATAACTGAGGAGTGTTTCTAAACCTGCTATCCGAAGTCCCACTTTTCTACCTGATGTTGTCAGAAAAGTATTTCTGGTTCAAATAGGCAAAATATGTTTGAAATGTATACTCCTGATTTGGCAACTCAAGGTTTGAAGGCTATTCCATTAGGCTGACTAAAGGGAGCAATGATTTTGGGTTCAGTCAGAATTCTCTCTGATGTCCCAGGTCTTCGCCCCAATTAAAGCCACTCTTTCCAAACTACCATGAATCAATTTTAGAAGTTTTTAGATTTACGGAAATGGTCAAATAAAGCTGGAACTTCTGGGTTTATTAAAAACAACAACACTATTAACCTCTTAAGAAATTTACTAAGCAATGATACATAATTTTCAATCAAATTTTAATCAATAAACATTTGGATTTTTGGATTCAATTGCTTTTATAAACTTTTATCGATTACACTCAAAATAAATGATTAATTTTTTCATAAATCCACTTAGAATAGGTTCAGCATCTTTTTATTAAAAAAATTAGTTCAATGTTTTATTGATGATTTTAATTTTATACATTTATTCATTTCCCCCCCTTTTCAGTTACTGTTACTCTCCCAAATTGATAATAGACTTTATAGAGCTACTTCTAAAAGTTTAAGTGGGGGAGTGAATACAGCTAAAAAAATGGATTTGTAGTAGTTTTCCCTGTGTAATAGTTGACGCAGCATGGCCAATTCTGGCTCTCGCGCCAGAAAATTCTATTAACCAACCACCAAACAACCCTGAGTAATAGTTGCGGTCTTCAGGATTTTGCTTGCTCTTTGACAGATTCATGATGATGTAGAAACAATCCCCCCTTTCATTAATAAATTTTGGAAATTTCCAGGAATTTCATTAATTAGATTAAATATAGATTAAATTTTCCTCGTTGACTTTTCACATTAATTTTTATTGTTTTGAGGAGGATAAGTCATTGCTGGCCTTTAGGGATAGCATTATAATCTCTCTCTCTTGTAACATACAGAAGCGATGGTAACATGGTAGACATTATTGAAAATAGAAAGCTTCATGAAAAAGAAGAAACTGAGAGCGATTCTATTTTGAAAATAAACATTACTATTTACGTATTTATCTATGGTACTTGCAATGGTAAGTCATTATCGATAGCGATGCATTAGCTGATTGGTTAACAATCAGTGAATGTATCGCTGCTAATAATGAAACACCTGCTGCCTTAACGCCATCTGCTGTGAACGTTTCTTCCCTAACAGTGTTATAATTTCGTTACTACGCAGACGAATTTTAAGCTCAATATAACTCAGTACCATCTGCTTACTGAATAAAGTAAATGTAAATAACTTTGAAAAAGAAAAACACTACGAGAAAAACAAATAACAGATGTAGATAGAAGAAAGATTGCAACTATCATAGATTATAGCAAGCTAATACCAGATGTCCTTGTTCCTTTTAATAACCCCCCCCCCAAAACTGAACATTTTGTGCTTGAGAAACTATTTCTTAACTTATATCATAGATTGGGAATATTATATTTCAATTTTATTATTGTTTATTTGAATAAGCTTATATCTTTAAGGGAGCTTTAAATTTTTCCTGCCCTGCCTTAACCCTACACACCACATCTCCCGTGCATTCTCTCTTGTGTTAATTGATGGGTTGGGGTTAAAGCGACAGCTAAAGAATTCCATGTATTCGTGTGATTAGTTCCGCTATTCCAGGGGGTCAGCATTCCATAAATGGAAGAAATATTTTGCGATGGCCTTTAACATTACTTTTTTACTGTTTTGTGTTGGAGAAGATCGATGTTGGCATTTCTGATTTCGGACGGTACATGGTGGGAGTCATTGTTCAAACGGAAGGGTTTATAAGAACCTTTTAGTTGCTAGCATTTGACGTTAAACTGACAGCCGCTGAGTTGGAAAGTAGCTCCGTTTCTTGGTAAACCCCCCTTTATTTCGATGAAATAAAAGATGGGTTGTGGAGATGTCTGCTGTCGTCTATATCCGAGATGAAATTTTCGGAGATCTTTGTGAGAAACAGTTGGGTGTATTTTAGCTGAAAAGGATTGCTAAGAGCTTACGAGAAGATCAAAAAGTAATAATTTCTTCTCTGACACAGCACAGACTAAGATTTTGATCTGTAATTTTTATTTTATACAAGAATTATTGTCTACATAGGGATTTCGTACTGATTTTGTTTATGAAGTTCTTAAGATTTCTTTTTTTGTTTTATTACATATAAAATAAATTTCTACTTATTTAACAATAGAATTTCAGTCGGACTTATGTTTTACAAGAAAAAAATAAAGTTATAAAGATTTTTAAAGAACTTTTTTCTTTAATAAAAGAAATCAAAGGAAAAGGAATATAGTTTTTTCATCGATCGAATAAAATAAAATGAATGTATTGAATTCTAGAATTCTTAGAAAACTTCAAACTTTTACTTGATTTTGGAATATGGTAGGCATTTTACTAAAAAATATATAAATAAGACAAAAGATCATTCAATGATATTTGATTGGGGTACTCATTCAAGAAGTTTAATTTTCATATATGTAATCTTGGAGTTTCGTTAACACAAAATCGGAAGAAGTGTAACATTTTTTAAGTAAAATGCAATATTAATATATAAATAAGCAAATAAATATTAATGTGAACATTAACAAATTAATGATAATCTTAAAATCCTCATATAAATAAGAAAGGTGTATTTTGAATTAAATAAATTTAAGGAAATACAAGGAATCATCTTGAACGTTTGAATCTTTTTTTTATTGGACATTCCTGAATAATACCTGTTGATATATAAGGAAATTTTATTAATTAAGAAGGGCATAATACTATAGGCAATTATTACCGATGTTATATTTTTATATTTTAAAATAAAACAATAATCAATCCTTATCTTTCATTCATTATTAATATGAAATATCTTCTTTTCTTTTCTATACGAAAACACATTATCAAATAACTCTCTTGTAATTATGTAATATCGAAGATTAATTAATTAAAAATGTAATATAATAGAACTTAAATGATTTGAAGCTGAATTCATTCTGTTAAGATATCGAATTAAGAAAAAAAGGTTCCCAAGATAAAAGCAGTGAAAGAAACAATAATTTTTTTAAATCTAAAAATAGCAGTAGAGATACATTTTTAATGTTAAGTTTTCAAAAATAATTCGTAATTAATAAGGAATCAGCAAAGGATTTTAAAGCGTAAAGTAATAATAATTATAATTAAAAATTCTTAAGTAATTTTACAAAGAATTACTATAAATAAGCAAGGATTTCAATAAGAGAGCAATCTGGAAAATTGAATACAACAATTGTAGGATAAAACATCAAAATATATAATACGAGCATTTTCTAATAATGTGAAAGCTTTTTTGTTTTAAAAAGTGAAAAATGTTTTATTGCTTATTTTGATTATACTCATTACTGTAATTGCAGTTGAGTGAATCAAAAGTTGGAATATAATTTACTTACATTATGTGAGGATACAAGGTAATTTCGGGTTTAAATAAAGAAAAAAAATTGATGTACAAATACTTTTCATTTTTAACTTCAAGTTAATCAAAATAAACGTGAATTAGAAACAATATTCTAATATCATGTTAATGAAATATATCAGAGAAAAATTTGAATAAAGATTGTTTGAATTATTTACGCTACATTGAACATATTTTTTAAATATTCAGGTCTAACAATCAAAGCTTTCTTCTGTATTCTTTTTAAATTCATTATTTTTTTTTCATTTTTTTTGAAACAAACATAAATTAGACTAATTTAATTTTTAAACCGGCGATTGTTTTAACAAAAATAAATTTGCTACATCTATAAAAAAAGGCTGCAGTAAAGGATTTTTTTTTGCTATTTACTAACCATCTTATCAAAGACAAAAATAATTGTGTATCAACAATTGAATTACTCGATCTCATGCTAAATTTTAAAAATATTCTTTTCAAATACTTTACATGAACGAGACGTATCGATTTTTGAAATCCTCTACAAAGAATACTTCCTAATAAAAAGAAATAAAATTGGAGAAACTGAGAGCTCACATGGTATCTTGAACATAGTCCTTGGAGACAAAAAGATAAAAAAACCCCCATGAAGATTCTTTCGACTCTTCTGTTGTTTTTCATTGTTTGTATTCGTCCACTGATCTGATTAATACTTTTCCCTCCTGTTTTATTAAATTACATTCTCAACATATTTTCTAAATCTTCTTTGATTTTGATCCCTTTGTCTTAAATGAAAGCATCACTTTTCAAAGTTTCTGACAGTCATTATTAATAAATAATTTTAGCAAAAATAATGAGCATGAGGAAGGCGAATAAAAAACAAAAATAAAAATAACAAAAAAGTTTTTTTAATAAGCTGTTCATCATGTTTGGTTATTTAGAGAATCTTAAATTTAATCTTTTTATTAGTTTTTGATTTTTTTTAAATAAAAGAAATGCGACAAATTCTTGAATAAAATTTTAATCACGGTGAAGCTTAATAATCTAGCTGTGAGTATTAAAAATATATTTTATCACTTATAATTTAGGATTATTTTGGAGCAAAAATAAATGCAATAAGACTTAAAAAGAAATAATAAATAGGTTGAAGAAATATTTACAGTTTTTTCATTCATTAAAAATATTCGGAAAATTAACATAAATTAATAAACTTTTAGAGAAAATTTTCCTTTATATACATATTCAAAATAATTGAAATATTATATTGTTAATAAAAAGAGAAAGAAAAAAAAAGAAAATTGTGGTTTGAAAATTAGGAATTGAAGTGAAATGAATGAAACCGACGTCAAGCATGTCTTTCTAAGTTAATTCAGTAATTAATTTACCATCGTGAAAGGAAAAATTACTCTATATCTATTTCACATTTTTATGACAATGTTAGATATTTTAAGTAATGCTAGAAAGCATGCATAGTTATGTTTATCAGTTGAAGTATTCCATTGACTGAAAAAAAATTAAGTGAATTCATTGGATATTAACACGCACATTATGAGATATCATTTTTCAGAACCAACTACAATTTTCATACGTTCATTCATTATCATCTATGTATAGCATAAAACGTAAACGAGTATTTAATCCTTCTTTTCATGCATATTGAAAATTCAGGCGTTTTCTTAAAAATAACTATTTTAGATGTTTTAAAATGACTACTTATACTAATTGCATTTTTTGCTGCTTATTAGTAAACTAAGCAAAATAAGATATGTAAGTATATAAGATATATAATAAGTAAGGTGAGTGAATTGTAATTAGTTAATTCGAATTGAGTAGAGATTTTTTCATAAAAATGTTGTTTATTCTCAGTAATATTCAATTTTTGACAAAAACAGCAGTAAAATAATAAGACTTTTTAAATTATCAATTAAAAAAAATCCGGATCATTATGAATATTCAAACAGAGAATAAAACATCGCAACGAAATTAATTTTTATCAATCCTGTAATAATGATATAATTTAAATCTCTATTTAGATACCATTTTAGAAATAAAACCAAATATTACTGTAAAGAAGCTTATTGCTATTTATACTTAACGCAATAAATAGTATAATAAAGATAAAAATGAAATCTGCTATGCATATTTCAATGTTTGCTGTCAGAATATAATTTCTTGAATGGTCAAGCAGCACGTGCTCGTGTAAGTTAAATTATATTTTTATTCATTTTAGTTGTTTCATTGAATTAGTAACTTTAGTATTGAAAAGGATCCAAAAAACTTTGCCTTGCATTTATTGTTTAAAAAATATCATAATTCGTATTTATTTCATTTCATAAAATCACGTGCCCGAAATTACATTTCCTAGGTTTTATTTGTAGAAATTAACTTTTTTTAAAAAAAAAAAAATAGAGATTTTGTAAATGCAATGGCAATACGTTATTGAAAGCTGATGTTTTTGAGATGCTCGTGCAGGTAATAAACTTTTATTTTTCGCCTACGGATTTTGTTAATACTAAAAACCTCTTCCCCAAAACAACATCATGTTGTGACATGATAATAAACCATTCAAAATCATGATATTTTAATAATTATATTAAAATATCATTATTTAGTTATTTTGTAATGAATTATCCTTAAAAATTAATCGAAATGCAGGTGGCTCTTGAAACTGTATAGAGTAACTAAATAAAAGTTTACTATTTTAACTAAATTTTTTTTTTATCTAATTACAGTTTATCTGAAAATAAAATGTCCCTTTTATGCTGATAAAATGTACAGTTCAAAATTTTTATAGTAGGGAAAATTTCTGAATTAAATTTGATTTATGAATATACTTTGGCTACGTTAAATAATATAATTTACATTTCCTCTAACTTATATATTATTTTCACGAAAAAAGTGCATTAAAATAAACATAGGAAAAAAGCAAACATCATAAAATATTTTACAGACTACCTTTTCATTTGGACCATTAAATCACAAATCAGAGGAAATAAAACATGATAGATGAAAACAAAATTGTTGAAACAGGTACTTATCCTCAAGAGAATTGTAAAGAGGACGATAAAAATATTTTGGATCATTAATCTTGCTGCCAGCAACCTATAAATACATTTATTTGCCAGTAATGATGCATGGGAAGCCCGTTCTTTTCATTACAAATTACAAATAAAACATCATCAAAAATACATCACTCGTTCAATGTACTTTAACTCGATTTGAGAATCAATTGGTATATTTTATCTTAATATTGAATGGATAAAGATAAATGATTTTTGCTCAAATACGCTTTTACATTTAAAGAAGTTTGCAATAAATCAAATTGAATTCAGTAGTTGTGAGAACTTTTAGACAGGCTGGAATTGATTCTGAAGAGAATGTTTAACAAATAATAAGATAAAACTATTTTATATGAAAATAAAGTCCTCTCTGAATTTTAGTTCTCACTGGCTTTGAAGAATTATTATTACTTCTTGTGAAAATCAGAATTTTATGAAAATTAAAAAAAAACTTATGCATTTCTTTATTTGAAATATATATATATTTCTATGGAGGATGAGATTAGTATCTGAGATATAATTTTTTAAAGAAAAACTTTGGCATCTGGTATGTAGTCACTTTGAATAATTTTTGTTATAGCATGAAATAGTGAGCATGATAGTGAATAATTTTATAATCTTTTACATTTTTTTAAAAAAATTCTTCTTAAATGACCTCTACTCAATAAAATATTATAGATTTATAATAATATATCTATTTCTATATGAATAACATATAAAATGAAATAAAAGTTCATTTTTACGCAAAACACATATGAAACTATATTTTGCTTAAAACATAAATGAAGGAAATCTTTTATTTATATGTAATATTCATTGATTGGAATTTTATATTTTAATTCAACATTGAGCTCTAAAGATTCTGGCATAGAAAATCTAAATGCGCAATTTCTTTAATGTCAGCACAGTGATTTACGAAATTATTTAGTTTTACTGAAAATAAATAAAATAATAAATTACTAATATGCTAGCAATATATTTTGACAGGCAACAATAAAAAATAACTATATATATATATATATATATATATATATATATATAAATATATATATATAATGAAGTTATAGATCCATAACTTCATGTTTATTAATTATGGATCTGAATTTATTATGACATTATTTACTGTTTTGATATAGATAGAGATTATTTATGACAGCAAAGGACGCATTAATAAATCAAATCCATAATTAATAAACATGAAGTTATAGATGCATAATTTAATGAAATATATATGAATTAAAATGATTAAAATGTATTATAAATACATTTATGATTGATATATACATTATTTGTTCTGCCATTTGCATTATAATTTGTAATAATTCTGAGGGAAAGCATTGTAAGTCATATAAAAAAACCCCATCCAGTTAAACTTGAAGAGATATAGTGATAAAGTCATAGATTAAATGAAATAGCTATTAGCTTTTAGTATCATTAGTTCTTTTTTGATGAATTAAATATTCATTAACTTTTAAACGATTCGAAGCATAACTGTCTACACTTCTGTCAATTACTAAATTGTTATTTTCGCATACATTTAATATTTTATTTAAAGAACTCTTAA
Organism: Argiope argentata; assembly: GCA_026289955.1. Classification (NCBI taxonomy): domain Eukaryota; kingdom Metazoa; phylum Arthropoda; class Arachnida; order Araneae; family Araneidae; genus Argiope; species Argiope argentata. Next base: position 221,937 of record JAOUZG010040121.1, read on the forward strand.
AGCATCACGAATGAAGTCCTAAATTTTTGTGTTCCTTCAAAGGATTTTTAAGTGAAATATTAATGAGAATAAAGCAGAAAACTTTGATGATTTTTTTAATCCAATTTAAAATATTTTTAATTTTTCTTTCTGTAAAGCATGAACATGCCTTGCTGAATTCTTAACTTTAATTCATTTCAGACGTAGATTTCAGACAGTTTTATTATTTTCTTCTGCAGTTTTAGATTATTTTCTTCAGAATTAGTGAAATGTTTCCGACAAAAGTTTTTAAAAAAATATGTTCTTTCATGTTTTATTCAAAAACTGATTTAACTCGAAATTGCATTATAATTTCGAATTTCTCTTTTTGATATAAATTTAAATAAATGTTTAAAATTGTCTTTAGCAGATAAATTCTTTAAATTGATTCTTAAACGATTCTTTAAATTGATAAAAAAATATCATGACAACAGTAACATGTTTATGGCCGTGTTAAGCATAAAAAAGGCAATGGAAGAAACCATACATATATTAACTTTAAGTCATTCAAAGACCGAATCAAAATACGTGTATTTAATAAAATTAATGTACTCACTTTTAAGCTCTGTTTTCGTTTGAATTTTTTCATAAATGTAACTTCTTCTAATGCCTTTTTTGTCTAATATCCTTAAAACTTGTATTATATGCGAGTACCTCAACAGCAAATGTTTCCTCGCGAAGTTATTTTCTGAAAGAAATTACAATTATTTAGAGTTTGTATTGGGATCGGATTGACAAATTAGTAGGTTTATTTGAATAAAATTAATTATCTGCATAATTTACATATAAGAAATTACAATTTTTTGAGTAAATAATCATATAAAATTAATTTTTCTCTGTTACAAAAATTTAAAAAATGTTGACATTTGATGATTTAATATATAAAAAAAAACGATTTATTTTAACTCACTTCTGGTAACATTTGCAGTTCAGCTCTATTTTAAATGATATTATTGAGCATGAAAATAAAAAATAATTTCCTGAAGCTTTTTTTAATATTTTCTTTTCGTTCTTCTTATATTTTAAAAGTTTCAAAAATAAATATTATAGATTAATAAATATTATAAAATAAATATTATAGATGAATTTCATTCTCTTAAAAATGACTGTAATCCAATAACAACAACCCAAACAAATTCTTCAAGTATTATTCACTTCCAGATTCCTTGCCTATTATTTTTTGGATGATTTTACTCTGCAGAGAAGTGTTACACAATGAATAAGAAACGCAATTTTCGACTTTTTTGACAAGATTATTTTCTTTTTGCTAGTCTTTCCATTGTTGATTTTTCATTTTGATTTTTAAATATATCATTTTAATTCTAAACTGTGTAATGCTTCTCTATATTGATTAGTAAAAATGAGCGTTATTTTCTCTATTATACATATAACCCATATTTTGGTGGAAATCAAAACAGAATGGCTTATGCTCAAAAGTACAGATGAGGAGAAAAGTGCAAGAAATTATTAGAGAAATAACGATGTAAATGGAAGGGAAAAGCAAGATATGGGAAACTATTAAAATATATAAATATTACATCAAAATCTGAGAGAATAAGCAACAAGCATAGAGAATAGTGGAAAAATGTAAAAAATGGAATTTATATGTATTATGGAAAGTATAAAGATAATGGAAATTTTGGAAAGTATAAAGATATATTACATCATCAGAAAATTGTTTATATTTCTTCAGCAGAAAAAAAGAAGAAAATAATTTGTTTGACCATAAGGTATCATTTTGTTGTAAAGGGTAATTAAGTTGTTTCCTAGAATGAATTAATAATGCATCCAGCTTGCATTATATAAAACATAATAAATGAAAGTGGGTTTAGTTAGTAAAAATTTAAATCAATGTATTTAAAAGAGCAAGTCTGCAGTTAAAAATATTTGGATGTTATTTTTAATTCTTGCTGATTCTACAGATATTGTATGACGTACATTGATAGTAATATCATGGTTGGTATTTAAAAATATTGCGTGACAGTGTGTTGCCCTTGATGAATAGTATTTAAAATTCACATCATAACTTAAGGAATGTTTAACAGACATTCACTTAATCAAATCAAAAGAGTCTAGAATAAAATTATAAGTATACAGAGGCGCCATTTTCTGCACCTACTAACCAGAGATCTGTCTAGCATAGTTCATTTGTTATCGCGCTTATGAAATAATATATATCTTTCAAACAGGAATAAGGCATGCACACGTGGCTTAAGGCTTCAAACATAGAACCTTATGAATAAAGATGCAAGAGACATTCAGCGATTGCTAATTTATGTTGCCAGACGATATCAATTCACTGTGCAATTGTGAACAGTCAAGAGTTAGGAGGTTTCTTCAAGGCATTATCTGTCTGCACCGTTGGTGATCTTGTGCTAGTTTCGTAATATATTTGGTAAATTTCAGGGGAAAAGACGACTTTCAGTAATCGAGGACTTCAATAAAGGAAGAAATGGGAGTGGAATTTTATCAAAGATTGGAAGATTTGATTATTTTGATTCAATCTCTAGGGTTTCGGATAAATTAATTTATAATAAAGAGTTTTTTAATCACTCTAACTTAAGTGTTTTAAGTGAACTAAATTTCCTTTTTTTATTGTATATGAATAATTCCGTACTTAAAAATATTATAAATAAATTCTACTTTATTTTAATCTGTTTAGGTTTAATTAAGGCAGAGATATGATATTGATACATACAAGATTAAATAAATAGAGAAGAAAAGGATGAAAAAGTTTTCTGAATTACCAAATTGAAAGGATATTTAATTGAATTTATGAAAAAAAGCAGATTTTCAGGTGAGGAAAACTTTAAGGACACTGTATATAGTTTAATTTAGCTATAGTTTTATAACTTCTCTAGCTAATTTAATTTAATTTCGTTTAATTTTAGTCAGAGTTTTAAAAAAATCCCTTGTATTTAAATAATATTTTGGTTGATCATTCATCCCTAGATGGCGATATAAAATGGTACTTTCTTTCTGAGTATTGTATAGTCAATTCTTGGACAAAGTGAAATGCAAAAGAAAAAGCATTTAATATTTTTGTTATTTGAAATATTAATTGATGTATTAAAAAATTAAATTTTATCTTAGTCAAGAAAGGAGCCTATTTTATTTGTTGTAGGTGAAATCAATATTTAATTCTGATTGGAATCACATCTCAGTTTAAAAAATCTTATTTATGACATGAAATAAATCTTATTTACCACAGAAATTATGATATAATCTATTCAAAAACAACAATTTCTTTTTGCGCTTAAAAATTTCCGCAATGACTTAATCGATTATGACTTGAAAAATGACATATTATCGAATTATCTTTACCTTATATCTCAAAAGGAACTTTAATAATTCAATAACTTAAAATAATCTCTTTATATAAAAAAATCCATAACAGTAATCTTTATTCCTATTTAAAAATGAATGACCAATTTTTGTTTTATTTGTGGCAGTAAAATACTGCCTAATACTGTTAGAAATTTACTCAAAAGCACCACGAGGCAGAATAGTAATAACCACCATCACTGTCTTTTGGGAATAAATATCTCTTTAAAATGCGGCTAGAGATGCAGATAATGTGAAAATCGTGGAGACGAATAAGAATGAATGCTAGACATATTTATTTATTCATACGAAGTGAACATTCACTTCTTAACCATATAAATTTTATATTACCAGGCTAAAAATTCAAAGTGAGTCTTAAGACTAAAAACTATTTTTAAATATGAATGAATAAAAAATATATAGATGTCTTATTATATTGAAGGCTCCATTGCATTTAGAGTAAAGAAATAAAAACAGCAGTTATCAGTTTATGCATAAATAATGAAGAAAGATTTTGACAGCTCTTACTATTTATAATTTCTATCAATAAAATTTATTTGATGGGATGTGAAAAGAAAGAAAATTTATAAATTCTTTGAGTATTTAGCCAAATTAATCCCTTGGAAATATTTAATATATTTTGAAAAGTTTATATTCATATGGTTGTGCAGATCTAAGATATTTAGATTTATATTTTATATAAATTTATGTATTTATGAGTTTTTTGTATTATATTTTAAGCTTAATTTATAAGACGCTTATTTATTTCAAATGTATTATTCATTTATTTCATGCTTAAGGAATATACATATATGAACAGATAAAATATAAAATCCTCTTTATAATATGTGGAAGATATCTTTTATTCACTAATTTGTATTAACTAAATTAATAAAATGAGCAAGAAACTTCAAAAATAATAGTCAATAGTTTTGCGATATTCTGATAAATTTTGGAAGCAAAAGTGGAAAATCAAATTTTCCAAAATATTCTTGAATTTTACTCGAAAACCCGATTTTAATTTTTCAATTCAAGCATATCCAATTAACAATAAAAATACACTAAAATTTTTCAATTTTTTTCTAAAGATATAATTTTCTAAAAATTATGATAAGAGGTATTATTTATTTGTCATTAAATAACTCACGATATAAAGTTCAATCAAGATATATACAAGAAAAGACTCTATGTCAGAGATCAGAAGGTTAAATATTTACTAGAATTCTATTCAAACAAAGTGGTTTTATACATCGATATTATTACCTGATATTTTATCAAAAAGTTTGAAAGCAGACCATCAATAAATTTTTGAATTATATACATTTCTACAAATAGTGAAAAAATGTTTCCAAAAATTCTTTAAAAAAATATTTTTTTGTTAGAGGTCACACTTGTTTAGAATAAATATTTTCACGAATAGCTAATTGTAAAAGTTAAAAGAAAGTTATTATCAAACGGTTTTTCGCTAATCATAGCATGAAATGGAACCTCCAGGAAATATTAAAACAATAATTTTCTACTACAGTGATTATAAAAGTTATTTGCTTATTTTTACACAAAATATGAATTATTTTTTATATCGTTCTAAAATAAACATATTTTGTTAGAGGTCATAATTTTGTAAATAAATTTCTGTTCAAAGTGAAAGTAAAGTATTTTTCCTTTTAAATCATCAACTAAAATTTGATCTAAACATAGTTTGGTATCAAACTTTCAAGAAATGTAAGTTTCCTTTTCTTTTACATAAAAGAAAGAGAAGAAAAATTCACGATCACAAGAAAACAAATGAAAAATGCCATGAAGAAAGTAATCTGAAATTCAGACTGAGAACTTCTCTCTTTACCTCATCTTTTTGAAGTATTTGAAAGTATAAAAAAATAAATAAATTGGAAAATTTTTATCCCGATCACAAAGTATAGAATCATCACTCTCTATGCTATTTGAAAGAAATTGTATACTGAGGTTAATTTAAAATTTTGTGAAACGCCTCCTAATTCTTCTGTTAGATACAAAATCTCGGGTGAAATTTGAAATAGGGAAATCTTGAGAGAAAAGGAAAAAAAATCTTATTTTAGTCAACGCTTAAAAATGAAAAGAATTTCATTTTCCATTATTTTTTTACGTTACCACCAGCACTTTTCTTGTCTACATATAAAAATGTGTTGATGAATGTTCAGTATATGTTTCTGATAAACAATCTGGTTATATATCGGTTTTAAATCCTTTACCGAAGACAGCGTTGTTACTTGTTTTTTTAAAAAATGAGAATAGACAGTGCTCGACTGTGAGTGAAAGTTTAAAAACTGTCTTGATTATGTAGTTTGAAATATTTAAATAAATTCAGGGATATTTTGCATGGGAATATAACGCAATGCATCAGATAGTATTTTTTATGATTATTTCTATACGTTTTATTTTTATTTGGTTTCTATTCGAAATTTGTTATATTCTTTTTAAAGGAATTGTTATTTATATTTCAAAGTTGCTATTTTCCTGATACAAATCTCTCAATATAATAATTTCATTCGACTTTGCCTGTGTGCTATTTTAACCGACATGGGAAAATACTAGAGGAAAAGCAACTTTTACAGATATGAGAGGTGAACTAAATTGTGGGAAAATAGTGCTCAGAATCATCTAATTACAGTTGCTAATATAATTATATATATTTGATATATATTTATTTTATTAGCCCTAACATTAACTTTTAATTTTGAAAAAAAAATCCTTATTATTTTTTACCATATAATATTTTGTGCATTGTATGTGTAAGGAATCTTTATGAAAACTAATTATATTTAGTATTAGTAAGGGAAAATAAAAATAACTTTATATTTTATTAAGATTTTTTTATAAACATTTTTTAGCTTTTAATCTTGAAAAATCGTTTGGCATTACATTCATTTGATTTAAAATGAATAAGATTATTTTTTTCTTTAATTTTAAAATAATTTTACTTTGATCCCATAAACGTAGTTTAACCTAAATGTAAATTGAAAAAAAAAAAAAAAAAACTGATTTAAAGATTGCTTAGCAATTTCAATAATGAATCTTAAATTAAAATTAAGAATTCCAAGGATATTTAAAATAAGAAAAACTAATTTTTTTATTAAACTAATAAAAGCGTGTTTTTAAAAATTGTTTTTAATGATTTCATTATTTTTATCCATTTCTTTTTTTATTATTCTCCAACTTAATTACTTTGTTACAACTCAATTGCAACCAAATTACTTTGGTTATTTAGGTCAATAATTTGTCAACAATTAAGGACATTTCTTTAGAAAATTATAATTTTATCATTAATAATAATTTAACCTCAAACAAATCCTTTCCAAGCCCAATTTTTAAAATTAACTTCCTGACTTACTAACCTATAGATGTTGCATAGATTTTTTTTTATTTCATAAGAAAGCATTGTTTTCTTTTTACTCTAACTCATTCAAAATTTCAAATGCCAGTTTAAATATCTATAGTAAATAAAATATTTGAAAGTAAAATAAGCAAGCCAGTTCAACTTTTGTATTTTCCTGGTAAGCCAAAAATGATCTTACTTTGATAAGAAATGAGTTTCTTTGAGAAAATTCCATGCCAAGTAATTAAAAAAGGGTTTATTTTTTATGTGAACTCTATATTGAAGATATCCGGAAACATCCCGTTTTTTAATTTGTATCTTGAGTCACAGCCTGAGCAGCAGATTTTGAAGAAAGAAATGTAGAAACACACATTAAAGCAAAAGTAGCTTACATTTGCATTTATGAAGAGCAAAATGTATATATTTCACATTCAAGAATAAATAATGAATCACAAAATCTCTGTTAGACTCATTTTCCCTTTTTCTAGTTTTTAAAGATACGAGACCAATGGTACATTCAAATTAGCAACTTGCTTCTAGACTATGGTGATAATTCGGTAAATTTTCTTTTTTAGTATATAATTACATTTTTTTAGTGATATTACTTGTTGCTTTAATTATTTTTAATGCTTCTTTCAGTAGCGAATGCTTTCATGATTTTTTTTCCAGATTTAATTTTCAAAATTATTTTTTATTTTTTAAAAATTGAAAAAGAGATATTAAAAGAATATGAATATTTATTTCCTATTATCTTCAAATCTTTAATATATTTGACTAATAACCAATTATCATGAAATCTTTTTTTGTCTTTTACTGAAATTTGGAATCTGTTTGCGATATGGAATGTAATGTTATTTATGTTTGGAACATAAATAACATAATTCATGGTAACATAATATATATAATATATTTATGGAATCTTTATTAAAGTTAATTTATTTGATAACTAGCATTTGAAAATGTTAATATTTTGTATCACCATAGAGGAGCACAGAAATGCGCGAAATTTCTGAACTATAGTACGAGAGGAAATATGAAAAAAACCAATAACAAAATAAAATCTGTATAAGCTTGAAAGAAATCAAATAAAGTGTAAAAAGCGTCATAAATCTCACATTAGGGAAATGATATAAAATTTAAACTATGAATTTAACAAAAATAACTCAAAACAATCGAGTCGCTTATCTATTTTCTTAAGAATTATTCCTCATAATTTCATTTATTACTATTTTTAATGATTTGAATCCCTTGAATATTAAGATATCATGTAAAATGTCCAAATGAAAATGTGTTTTCTGAAACAGATGGTGGAACAAATTACCTTTGTCCTTATTTATTAGCTTCATTACATCCAAAATTGATTACTTAAAATATTTCTACTCGTTTATTAGTTCCTCCTTAAACCTTCTGGGATTAATTAATAAATGAAACAACAATGATAAGCAATTTTGGCGTGACTTTAGTTGCCGGTTTCATTCTACGGACAAGTATCCTCTAATTGAGAAGATATTTTCCACCATCTTATTCAGATGTGCATCTTTAATTTAACTCATGATGATAGCGGAAGTTATTTAAACTGAATATTTTTAATTGTGGTACATTTAAACTGTGAGTTTATATGCGCTCGTTTAATAAGTTTAAGTGTCGAAATAAAACGCCGCTTATTGTTTAAATATAGAATTAACATCATTATTTGAATTATTTCGAATGTAAATAAAAATAGGGAAATTCATATGTGAGCTCAAATGGGTTTGTTTGATAAGTTTAAGTTTCGAAATACCGGCGTCCTGGCAAAGAGGTAGCTCGGCTTCTTCGTGATCTGGGTGTCCCGGGTGTGAATCCCGGATAGGGCATGGTTGTGTTTTTGCGTACTATCTGTGAGGTGTGTGAATGTGCCCCTTGTAAAAAGGGGCTGTGATGAGTATGTAGCTAAGTCATATATATAGCCTAGTTGGTGCCCCTTAAAGAACAATAGACGCTCATTCGGCTTAATCGCAGCGCGCTTATCAACGACAAGTGACATTAGTAGCAACAACGTTTCGAAATAAAACGCCCCTTAATAATTTATTTAATATCAAATTAAAATCAGTGCTTGAATTATTTTGAATGTGAATAAAATGTGAAAACTTATATTAACATTATGTTTAGTATTATAATGATAGACCACATTCATTTAGAAAAAAATAAATTTCGTTTTTTTTATAACGTCGATCTACGGTTGTGATAAAATACAACTGAAATATTTACTGATATACTTAATATTGAATGAAATGCCACTCGAGAAAATCACAAAACTGGCACATAAATTATATTAATTAAACTGGAAATGATTTGAAAAAAGAAACTCGGTTTCTTACAAATACCGAAAAGTGAAAGTTAATTTTATGTTTATTTAAAATGGTCTTTTAAACTTGAAAAGATGTTAAGAGTAATTATTCTCACACAAATCAAATATGCGAGTTGGGATACTTTTTTAAAAGTATCCCAACCTTTTTTATATTTTAATAAGTTTTAGGAAAAGTTCAAAGAAAGCTCCAGATTAGGAGGATCAAAATAACATTTTTATGCAAATTGCTTTAAAATTTTTGAGAATATTAGTCTTGTTGAAAATAAAGTTTTTTTCAACACCTCTGCAAAGGAGATTATTTTTCACACCATTATACTTCATTCCTTTAACGTCGGCTAAAATATTTTGGCTTCTGTTTTTGAATCTACCTTGATCTCACAATCTTTTTAAAGTTGAAAACAATCCTTGAAAGTTTTTTAAAAAAAATACTTAGTTATTCATGTTGAATTCTCTGAATTCTTAATGATATTTACGTAAACATTAACATGACGACCTAAATTTCAACCAGTTTAAAATTTCAAAATGTGATTATCACATAAAGATTGATTATAATCATTTATTAAAGATTGGACCTAATTATCACTTAAACACTGAATGTAATCATCAATTAAAGCTTGATTGTGATTATAACTTAAGATTAAAATGTGATATTCACTTAAAATCAAAATGTGACTATCACTTAAATAAAAATGCGATTATCACTTAAAATCAAAATGTGACTATCACTTAAATAAAAATGCGATTATCACTTAAGATCACAATGTGATTATCGCTTAAGATCACTTATTAAATTATCTTATCCCGAGATAGATCAATGCATCCTGATACCTGTATTTCAAAGAAACGCAGTGAAAACAGTCGTAATATGTTCTCTTTTTTATTTTCTCGCTAGTTGTTTCAGAGGACGAACAGTTCGAAAAAGCAAAAATTCAAAGGATGAAATTTAGAAAATTACATTTACATAAAACCATAGATTTTTTTAAAAAAATTTAACAAAGTTTACCTTAAAAAATCTGCCCAGCCATATACAATAAACACAATAGCTTAAAAATGCAGATGTTAGATGAAATTTTTTCGTATGATATTATCATTAAAATTATATATGTATGCCAAATTTTAACACGTTCATTGGAGAAGCAATTGTCTGTTTGTCTGCCTGTTCTTGTATATGTGCACACTATAATTTTTAAAAAATTACAATCTAAGTAAGTGAAATTTATTTTATGATCATATCATCATAGCTGTAGTATTTATATGGACCAAATAGATTAAAGGAAATAGGTCCAAATAATTGATTATTTTCATTATAGTACACTGCTTTACAGAAAATACAATATATTTTCATATCATACCTAATTTTGGCTTTACAGTATAGCATCAAAGTTGAACAGCATAGCTATCAACCAATTAGTATAAATTATTTATGGGTGAAAAAAATGACAAAAAATAATGAAATAATACTTAAATAATTAATAATGAATAAGAAATAATAATAAATACATATTTAATATTAAATAAATTAATAATAAATACATATTTAATAATAAATACATAATAAATAAATAAATAAATGATAATAATAATAAATAATTAAAATTAATAAAATTAACTGGATTTGTTTGGAGCTATAAAATTTGTAATAAAATTTTAGTGATTTAGCGAATTAGATCACTACGAGCCGTTTATGTGTTAGTGGTAAAAATGATCCATGAAAAATGTTGCAAATATAATTTTATTAAAATTAATAGATCAAATCTTTTATAGATCCTAAAGGGATCTTCAAGAAGGTTTAATAAATAACAAATAACTTTCATCTAAGATTCTGAGAAGTATTTAGTTCTTGATTGAAACTCATTCAAACATTTTCCCATTATAATGTATCTTGATAATTAAGATATATTTATTATTAAAAGTTTCTAAATCAATTTGGAAGCAAAACCATTTATCTCTGTTATCAGAAAGGTATTTAATCTGTTTCTGAAAGTTTCAGCAACTTTTCATAACCCCTTAGATCACAAGTCTTGTTTGAAAAAATGATCATTGAAAAAAAATCGACATAAAAAGAGTTCTTAATGAACCTAATACTCTTCGAAAACAAGTTTTTACTTCCGAGGATCTGATCTTAGTAAGTCATTAACCAAATGAATCTTGTATTTCCTAGTTTTCCATCAATGGCTTTGGCTCCAATTTATTTCTAAACAAGAAGTCCCTCGTCATATAAAAACATCGGCAACGTGACCTGATCTTTAACGAAGGTGAATGTCAGAATTTAGTCTCGTCTTTCATGCAGAAAAGAATGAATAAGATGGCGGAAGATGATAAAAAAAATAACACGGTCTTATTACATTTAAAGCACGCGCGTTTTACTTCAGGTGCCCTGAGGGAGATTTCACTCTTGGTACTGGTGATCTTTATATCGATTTTGGAAAGACAGGTTTTTTTGTGCTGCCACCGTTTTGATACTGAAGGTAAAGGAAAGAAAAACCGCAGAATCCTCTCTTTTGTTGTTTTTTCCAGTTTTGGACGCAACATGTTTGTGATCAAGTGCTTTTTTTTTTAAAAAAAAGTGACAAATTTTTAAGATCAAAGACTATTTGTGATTTTAGTTATCGTTTTAAGATTAATATCATTCCTCATTTTATGAAACTGTCTTTCAAAAGAAGTGTTACCGTGTTTAAAAAAAGTGTGAAAAAAATCTTTATGGTGAACTTACTTTGATGAAAGCTTATATTTTAAGAACAAAAAGTTGATGAAAATAATAATAAATCTATTTTTCACATGGCGTTTAGTAGCTATTAAGCCTGCTGTTGTGTCTTGCAAAATTTTTGATTAAACTCAATTTCTATGAAAATTTAATAATGTAAAAGGGAAAAAACGATACTATAACATTTATCTTTATAAATGAAAATATTCATTGGTCATTTGAGATAAATAGAGATGACAAGATGTTTAGGACAAAGATTGTGGTATTTTTTGGTTGTTGTGGTCTTCATTGCTTTGGTTATATTGATGCTGCTCAGACAATTCGATATACAGGGTGGCTATAATTAAAGTTCCACTTTGAAATGGTCATAAAAGGAAAACTACTGGACTAAATGTTATTAAATGTGGTAATAATGTAAAGGAGGCCATGAAAATTTCTTTTTCTCCAGAAAAAAAGATTCAAAAACTCACCAACAAGGGTTAAAGTTTCTGAACATCGTTTCTGAAAAATGTTACAAATCATGTTCTGTATGGCGCCCGACATTTTTTTAAAGCAAGTTCAATTGCATTCTCGGCAGTAGTTCTTAGCATATCAAAAGGAATATTATGAACATGTCGGAGAATGGAATCTTTCAGTTCCTCCAAATTGCCTAGATTATCACCATAAACAGTGTATTTGAGAGAACACATATTGGATGTGCTAAGTAACGTTTTACAAAAGATTAAACATATTTTAAATCGATGTCTTCATGTCCTATTTTACATAACGTTATTGCATATAGCTGCATTTCCACCTTTGTAGTGAGTTTTTGAATTTTTCTGGAGAAAAGAACATTCACTGTTCTCCTTTAAATTATTAACAAGTGTTATAACATTTCACCCATTTCAAAATGGAATTTTAGTTATAACCAACCTGTATTTGACAAATGTGATCTCAAAGCTTTAAATTGTTATTGTAAAATAGTGGAAAAATTACCGCAAATTGATATAAAGAACACAATCAATAACAATAGTAACTATTTATAAAGATAAAAACCTGACAAAGTGTTTATATTTAATGATGTAAATGCTTGAATATTTTTTTTCGTCTGTCTCTCTTGTTCCGATTATAAAAAAAAGATTTTCAATCGTGAGTTTTTTGTTGATTGAAAGAAAATAAAAAGTTGTAGTAAAATGTTTATAAAAATAGCGAATTAATAGCTAATAGTTGATTTTGTAATTATAAATTGTGACAAAGGAACTCGTTTTTTTAAAAAAAAAAGTTAAATACTCTTGATAAGTAGGCATATTTCATTTACTGGATTTTGAGAGAATTGCAAAGAGCCTTTTATAAGTTATAAAATTAAATTACGTATGTAAGTTTTAAATAACATAGAATTCAAATTAGTATTCATTAAAATTATAGTTCTTATTGATAATTTCGATAATAAGTCAAAAGAAAATATATAAAAAGAAAAAAAATGAAAAATTAAACAGAAAAGTTAAAAAAATGTTTAGTAAATATGATGGTAGTGAGTGCCACAAATTTTAATGATATAAAGAGGAAAAAGAGAAAAATGCATAAAAATTTAAATAATTCATCATAAATGTATAAGGATAAATAATTTTATTTATAATAATAGTGTTTCTATTCATGTTCATTTGAGAGATGCAGAATCAAAAGAATTAACGAAAAGGAACCTGCAACTCTTTTCTTATCACTTGAATTTCTAAATTAATTTGCAAAAGCTAGTGAGTGAAATTATGTAATAAAATTTAAAATGATCAATAATAAATAAGTGTAAAAATATATAATTAATAAACTTTTTTACTATCATCTGAAAACCAGAGAATAAAGACCTGGTCTGTAAAGATATATAATAAAAGATTATTCCTTGAATATCTAAATAAATTCAATGAGTAATTTAATTTTTTTGAGTTTATTAATCTAAATCGATTAATAAACTTTAGAAATTTAAAAAAGTAAATTAAATATTCTAGTAATCAACGAATAAAAATGGATTTTCATTTATGTCAAGTTGAAATTTCTTAACTTATCGAAATTCCATAATGAGCCCTACGACATAGAAGACCTTTAACACTCTCTTTGACCTTTGTATCTTGCAACTCAATTTCTTCCATGGATTTATCGGACTCGCCTGAAGCTTAGATGGGACTTAACATCAGTTGAAGAATTTGCGCTTCAGTAACATGTCTTCAAGATTTGATCGATGGTAGAATAAAGCCATCGACGAAATGATGTAATTAGATATGTGATAGGGCCTCTTGCTATGCGTAACATCTTTGGAGATCGTTATTAAACGAAAAGGCAAAGTTAAACGATTACTTTTTTTGCAAGAAAGGGAAAAATAATAGTAAAAATAAAATATGGACGTTTCTTTTTTAATTCAGTTTTTTTAGTTACTGATGATCTGCAAACCAGAGTTCGATTTGATTGCCAAAATTCACATTTTTTGCAAAGACAAAACATTTTTTTATAATCGTACCTTTTTAGATGAAATAGTAAAATAGTTTAGATAGTATCTTTTTAGATAATTATTTTGTACCAGCATATGTATTATTTTAACTGAAATGTATGAAATAAATTTTACAAAACCCGATTTTTTGGGCAGGAGTTAGCCATTCTTTTTTTTTTTTTGGTAAATAACCATTTTTAGAATTATATTTACTAATTCATTCTTAAAGAGTAGCAAATCCCTTCCAGTTCAATTTTTTTTAACGAAAAGGTTTCTTTTGTTAAAAATTATTATTTTCAGCTTAAGGGAACTGTAATAAAATACATCCTCTTTAAATAATTTATCGTCACTATTGAGATAGTTTTTATATTTATGAAACATGATTATTAAATAAGAAAGTGATTTTAAACATTTTTACAAATAAGTCGTCATCTGTTTTAATCAAACATCATGCTTAGATTTTAAATATTTTATAATATATTTATATTAAAATGAAAAATATTTCATAATAATGAGGGCAAAAGATAGTTTTTAAACAGATTTTTGCCGCTTAATTTCTTAAGAAATTTTGACAAAATCCCCTGAATATCACAGTGCTTTTAGTTTTATAGAAAATAGAGGATTTAGAGCTAAGTATAAATAATTAGGTTTGTAAACTGTTTTCATGGAATATTGCTAGAAATTATTGCTTTATTTGAACGTGATGAGCCGGTGTCCTGTCACAGAGGTAGTGTGCCTTCCTCGTGTTTTGAGCATCCCGGGTTCGAGTCCAGGTTAGGGTATGATTGTTCTTCTGTGTGCTATCTGTTAGTTGTGTGAATGCGCCCCCTGTAAAAAGGGGTTGTACAAGCGAATGTGATGAGTGTGTATTTAAGTCGTACACTTGCCATACTTGGCGCTACTTCAAAAACAAGAGACGCTCATTTGGCTTAAAATTGTTGACAGCAGTTGGCACAATTGTCCATGGCGAGTGTCATTTATCTCAACAACAACAAGCTTGATGATTGATTTTGTTATACCTATATAATTAATTTACTTAGAAAAAAAATCCTATAGAATGCAAGCTCTGTTAAAAATATAAGTAAATGAGTGTAAAATAAATCCACGGAAAAATAACTAAAAAATTAATTTTGAGCTGAAATGGTCATAAACTTATTCTTAATAAAAACTTTTTTAAGTTAAAATTCAAAAACTTTTAACTTAAAAAAATCATGAAAAAGTTTACAAAAGAAAGAACATCCCGGAATAAGAATACTAAGAATACTCTTGTTTCTCTGAAGGAAATGGAGCTGGTGGGTGAAAAACATCATTAAAACATTTTTAAATTTTTAAAGGGCTTTAAATTTTATATTTGTATTTAGTTCGATTAGTATTTGGGTTACTTTTGAAATAGATGGTATCAAAACAGTATTTTTGTATTATTCTTTCTTTTTACTTTATTGTTGTTTAACCTTTGTTTAGAGCTGGAATCTTAAAAATTTGATGCATAGCTATTTTATTTCAGTTTATCAACTTTTATATTTCTCTTGAACTTCCAACTCACCTTACTTTTATATTTTACCATTGGATTGGCGCAGCATGGCCAAATGTGGCTATTGCGCCAAAAAACATAACAAGTCACTCAATCAATCCTGATGTAAATGAAAAAAAAAAAACTTTTGATAAAACCCCCCACCAATTAAAAGGAGATAAAGTAAATCATATAGTATAAAAAAGATTATATTTTCTTTGTATCTAGCTTTTAGCAAAAGCTTAGACAAGAATGGTTCAATTACAGAAATTAACAGCTAGTTTCTTTCGTGTGAATTACCGAAGTAGTAATAATCTTCATCACAACAACAATTCTTTCAAAGTTAGCAAACATCAGAAATTGCCTGCTTTAATTTAACATAGAAGATATTCAAATTCCACTTTAAGGCATACATCGCTTTATACAGCATCGTATTTTTTTACTATTTACCCAACCACGCAAGCATACACCTCCTTCCCCTCACACTTTTGTTTGAATTGTGATGAAAAAATGAGACAAGTGCCGTTGAAGCCACTAAACGGTTAAACAGCCCTTGTCTCATCAGAGCCCCCACGCCATCGTAATCTTTGATCAGATAGAAGTGGAATGAATTTTGCAGAAGGCCCTGTCTATGTGCCACAGGTGGAAGGATCCCTTGATCACTTAGTCGAGTTTCTTTCTCTTTGCTACTCATTGGGGAATTAGAAACCACGTCTCCAGGGACCTTGTTGCCATGCCAACAACTGGATCTCTAACACGCCCAACGAGCCACGGCCTAATGAAAGAAGTACTACCAAGCCTACTTCTATGATCATATTTTGTTTTCGCGACGTTTTATCTAGAGTCACCTGTCCGACGACTCGGTTTATTAACGGGGATATACACCCCCATTGTTATGGGTAACGGCTGAGTTTGACTGTCCCTCGTGAAATGATGTATGAACCGACCTTTATAGTCTCCAAATCAATTCATGCTGTGCCGACCGCGTTCACCTCTGGGATGAGGGAGGTTCGCTGCATAATATTATCTCAAAACTCATGTTTAAACCATTTACTGTTTCCAGAAAGACTGATGGAAGCAATGGAATTGTGAGTTGACGGTTGTTTTGTGGGTAAAAGGAGTTGATTCATTGAAAATTCATTGCTCATTTATGGTTTTTAAAATAACTGAAAATAACTTAGAAAAAATAAGGTTTGTCGTTGAGTATTTTCTTTTTTAAAATCATCTGTTAATTGAAGATATCATTTATTAAGAAAGTAAATATTAAAAAAGTAATCAACCTAAGTGTAATAAAGAGTGGCCCATAGCGTTGGTTTGTTTTTAAAATAGATTTTTTCTTACCAACCAAGTTAAAACTTAAAAAGGTATTTTTATTTTAACATCCGAGTCGAGAAGAATTTTTTTTCTAAGCCTCTGGGGGATGACTTCTGCAACTTCGACTCTCTGAGTTACCGTATCACATAAAAACCATGCATTTAAAAGAAATGACGAGTTAACTTTTTTTTACAGGAAAGGTCATGTCTCTATCGTATAAAATAATTGAATGCGTTATTTTGCTTTAGTTTCTTTCGTTTTATTGGTGTTTATTAGCAAGCTATTCAAATTCCTGATAATTATCGGTTAAAAGAAGTTTGAATCATCGGAAACATAAAATTTTTATTTTAGAAAGAAATTTTTTTGTAGTTAAAAGGATTATTCTTCTGCTCATTTAATAAAAGAGAATAAAATGTATAACATAGAAAACACTATACAACATATCCATTTAAAGAAATGATTAATCAAATCTTTTACGTTAGTCCTTCCATACTGCAATTCCTCAGATATATTAAACATTAAAAAATCGAAATTGTCTATCTTTATTAAAGGTTCGCATTTTACTTTCCAAATGAACAATTGAATTAAAATTGTTTTAGTCTAAATCGTGAAACTGAGTAAGTTTTTAAAAGATAATTTATGACATACAATACATTCTGTTATGATAAATGAGAAGCAAAACATAAAAATAAAATTGGTTACAAAGATTTAACCCTTTGTTATCCGATGGTACCTATGACTCACCATTCAAGATTGTGCATCCTTTTGGCGTTTTATTTATTTATTTTTCAAATTTCATTGTTAAAAACACCTATATAATGGTTAAGAGATGTAGATTAATTTTTCAAAGAAATTCGACTGAAAATAATTATGTATATTTATTTTTCATAGCAATAAACAAATCTTTGTATTAAGAGAATAATTTTACATCTAATTATTTTTCGAATTATAAAAGGTTAAAAAGCATTAGAATGAAGATGTAGTTTTTTTCAAAGGTAAATAAGTTATGAAATCTCACACAAAGAGACATTTTAGTTTATTTTCCATTATCATAGTAAAAAATGTAACATTGAGTTTCTTTATATTTTATGAATTAATGATCTTGCTAATTATTTCTGGGAGACACAGCATTTATTTTTCCGTGTTTCAGAAGTCAGAGTTCATTTTTGCTTTCATTATGCTATTATATTAATACAATAAAAGATTTCATGCAATTTGTATAATATTATAATACAGAATCAAAACTTTTATTCTTACTACAGCGAGAAATAAAATTTACAATGCATTTGTCCAAAGAAAAAAATGGGCTTCAAATATTATTAGCATTTTATTATGAAAGTTTTATAGTGAAAAAATCATATTTCTTTAAAATAATATTAATTTTATGTATATTCATTAAAACAAAGATCGAGAACAGATTTATAAAATTCAACCTATGAGATACTGTTTAACTGTTTTTGTGATTAGTATAATAATACTCAGATTTTATTTCAAATTAAAAAAAATTAATGCTTGAAATACATTGCGATTTATCAATATTAAATAAATACATTTGTCCAATATTCGAAATTTTATACATAAAAAAAGTAAAATTTTCATCAAAAAATTAAATCTTAACCCAAACGATAATTTTCATTAAAAAATTTAATCGTAACCCAAACAATAATCTTCATTAAAAAACTTAATGCGAACCCAAACGATAATTTTCATTAAGAAATTTAATCGTAATCCAAACGATATTTAATTGACAATAAAACTCCTTACAACAACATTAATGTAACTTTACACATAAGAAAACGAAACCAAGCTATTATTCTCTAAACTATGTTATTTAAAACCAATTCTAACGGCACAGTTTAAATTCTATGTAACTCAAGTCTAAATTCTATAAAAAAATTACTTTGGTAGAAAATAAAATATTGCGCCAGCTTGTGAGCTCCATAGAAAGACCTTTTATTATTAACTACGGTTGTATTATTGTAGAGACATTTTGCTATGGTAAGTTGGAGATGATAGTCCCTCCCTACGTTTATCGGATAATATACGCTCTAATGTGGGAGAAATGTAATCAATTTACGCCATGGATGTCACCACGCTTCACGAATGACTAACTCTTGCTAACTCATATGCTGGGTTTATGTTATAAAGGGGGGGAAATGTCACTCGCTCCCACCCCCTAATCTTTTCTTTCCCTGCGTTTTGACAAATTGAGTGGGGATGATTTTTTGTTGAGGTTTTCTTTATGTGACTCTGCACACCACAAGAGAGAAGAGCATTTATAATACGCGGAGACAACAATTGATAGTTAAGTTTGAAACATTTTTGTCCAATGTGGCAGTTTTTCATTTGAGGGTTTAATGTATTATATGTTATTATAATATGATATATTCTTTATCGAATTGTGTGATAAAGGAAAATCTGAGCAATAAACCTTTTCAACCTTTTATTTCAACCTTTTCAAAAGGTTTTTCAACCTTTTATTTTTTCCACATGAATTGGAATTTAAAAAATCCTGCAATATTCTTAAATATAAACGTTTTAAATACACATTATCAATTTAAATTTCATTATGAAGTAAAAATCATTATATAAAAATGATTTTTACTTCATAATGAAATATAAAGATAGCATAAATTGTCGTAAATAGTAAAAATCTTTGCAATAAAGCCTATTATTTATTGACGACAATTTAAATAACTTTAGATGCGTCTGGTTTTATATGCAGAAACTTCAGGTGTAAGTAAGATTTAAATTACAATCGTGGTTATATTTATTTTTGGTTAATATCATAGTTGAAAATGCAATTTGTAAGTCAAAAATGTGATGAAAGGTAATAAAAATTTTATTATTTTATAGGTAATATATCCATATTTTCCTTTTAATAAAATTAAATTCCTATTATTTCTATTACATGAAATATTTGATAAATTATTTGATAGTAAGAATGATAATAATTTTACTGTAAATTTCTCAGGTGATTTGTATCTTGCTATAAACTTGAAAACGATTTTATGAATGGACAGCTTTTTTGAAGTATTTCAAACTTTAAAAAATAAACGTGACATAGTTTTGGCTAAGAAGTAACTGTTTTTTAATGATACCAAAAGATTTAATATAACACTTAAATATTTCTAAGAGAAATGATTAAACTTTATTCTTTAGTTGTTCAACTGTTAATGATGATAAAATATGTAAAGTGATTTATTTGATGAACATTACAGAAGCTTTCTCAAGTGAATTTTATTCTTCATGATAATTATTTATTTCTCCTTATAAGTCATTTTAGAATTAAAATTAAGTTAAAGAATTCAGCTTAAAAATAAAATAAAGCTTAGCATTGCATTAAAATAAATAGCGTACAAGAATTTCAACATTCATTTCGTTTTAATATTGCGATGAACTGATTGAAATAATTGATTGCTGATATGACAGTTAAATTAGGTTATGTTTACCTCATTTTATGGATCAACAAAGCTTGCATTTATCAAGAGCTTTCAAGTATTAGTAGCGTTGCTTATTCAATTCAAATAGTTGGAAGTTTACTTCCGTAAACAAAGTCCACTTATTAATGAATTCTCTTTGAAAATGGATGGAGCGAACTGAAAGTTTTACATCAATGTTTAAATAATTTGAAATTAACAGATGTTCCTTTTATGCTTGTAATTCTATCGATCAACCATGTGCATATACTTTAAATAGGAAGTCTTTTTGTTCTAATATTACATCTGCTAGTCAAAACGCCACGCGATATAATCGTTTGAAACAACAATACAATTATATGATTGTTTATTTGAGATTGGGAAACATCTATTACAGCTGCTCGTTAGTAAGGACAACGCATAGAGATCTTTACTGTAAAAATAAATAATTTTCTAAAAATACATCATGACATAGTAGTACGATTTGGATTTAATATGCTGAAATAATTGACGATGGTGCATTGTCCACCGAAGTTATCATTACGTAGATAAAATAAAAAAAGATTAAAAAAAGGACAAGGAGATTCAGAATTTTCTAAATTGTTATCTTAAGTGCTTTTCTTTACATTTCAGTTGAACCGAATTAATTTTATTTCTTATGAAACATATTAAAACTCAATTAGTTTTTCATCTACGTTTATTAAACGATGGTTTGTTAAATAACGATATGCCTGGTTTAGAAGATATCTTTTGAAAAGATTGACGATGCTCATTAAATAATGCAGATGGAAAATAAATCTGAATTGCATTGTGATAAAACGCTTGATTCCATTCATTTAAAATAAAACTCAATAAACATGAATTTTTGTCGAACAATAGTATTGGATAGAAGAATAAATTGATATTTTAAAAGAAAAGGCTTTGTAAATTGAAAGCGAATTGAAGCATGGGTATTGAAAGAGCCAAAACGCGAACTGCAGTCAAGATGTATTTTGATTATAATCATTAAAAAATAAAAGAAGATATCGAAAGAATTACTATTGGAATCAAAATATTTCTAGAATCATTATGTTTTACTTTCTCAAGATTTTGAATGTATATGAATGTTCTTATAATGCTTGCAAGCATACATGCACTGAATTAATGTATGCGAGTAAAATCCTATTGCAATATTTAAATATTTGCCATTATTAGCAATAAAATTCTTTTAAATTCATGATCTAATTGAGAATGAGATATAATGCAATTTTTCTGTATGATA
Organism: Argiope argentata; assembly: GCA_026289955.1. Classification (NCBI taxonomy): domain Eukaryota; kingdom Metazoa; phylum Arthropoda; class Arachnida; order Araneae; family Araneidae; genus Argiope; species Argiope argentata. The sequence goes on from JAOUZG010040121.1 coordinate 243,641, forward strand.
ATTTTGATGAAAAGTTTTCGTATGCATTTCTTTCGATATTTCTTGATTTACTTTATATGATACTTTCTTTATACAGATTTCTAATTACCTAATCAGAATGTTAAAAAATTTGGATAAAATAGTTTTAAATCATTATAAATTGATCAGATACAAAACTTCATAATGGCTAAAAAAACCAAAAATTCAGATGTTCTAAGAATGAAATGAAGACACATATACGAAGAAGAAAACGAATGACAAAGTTATATTTCTTGAAAGATGATTAGAAATATCACCAGTAAGTTCTTTTGACAAATAATTTTCATGTTTAAGATCTTTTTTTAAAAGTAATAAAACTATAAATTGCGTATTAAACGAAAATAATCGCATTTTTAAAAACTTTTATATTTGTAAAATTGTTATTCGTTTTTATTTAATTATTTAACAAGAAATATCTGCAATATTGGAACCTTTCAGTTACAAGGAATGGCAATAAATTTCAGTAATAGCCATAAGAAAGCAAAGAATGTGAGAGGAATTATCATAATAGTATATCACTCGGTTTAATAAAAAAGTGCTTGGAATGACTGTGAAAAGAATTTTTTTGTATTTTTCTGATAAAGGAATATGAATTAAAAAAAACAGAATTGAAACTACATATTTAATAATTGATACAAAATAATAAATACAATAAAATCAGAATTTGTATTTTATATTTTTATATTATAATAGATAATTCTGGGTCTTTTAAAATTTAATCAAATAATTATCCCTCCTACACGACAAGAAAACAATTTGTGCACCATTAGATTTTGTCTCGACTCGCAAAATATCGTTTAACTAAAGAAATCATTTTTCGGTTATCTACTTAAATAGAATTCAAACGAATATATTCAAGCATATTAACATGAATTAATTAAATGGTTCTGACCTTTTGGCTACCTATTTAAAGTATCATATAACTGACAGTGCAAGTTAAGTAATTGATAAATGCTACATACACCTAAAAACCATTAACTGAGAATTTGAGAAATTAAATAAACTTCCAATGGGACATGACAATAGCAAAATGCATTCCAGGAAACCCCTTTGTGAAGATACAAAACAAATGGAAATGATCGAAGTTAACATTAATTAACAATGTTTTATTTGGCACCTAAATGGTCTTTTTCATCTGACATAATGGATAGTAAACAATGTAAATGGTATTGGTCCTATTGATTAGCTACAAAAATGGTTTCCCTAGAGTTTAAGGGAGAATAAATTAATTCTGCTATTAATTCGGACAGATGGAAAACGGAATTGAATTTGTTCCGTTTCATTCGTTTTCATTACATTTCAAATTAACAATATTTCAACTGTTTTATAATATTGGTGTAAAATGAGCTAAACAGTTTTATTATGGCTCATAAACAAAATTTTCCAATAATGATGAAAGATTCTCAAATACTAAATTGATTGAAATTTAGACGTATGAGCACTTTTTCGAAGAATATAATGGCATAAATTTCTTTTACAACGCTAGAAAGAACCAGTGGTAATTTCATTAAGAAAAAATATTCTCGGTTCCTCTCTGCAATTAGAATTAATATTTTGCATTTTAAAATAAAATATGTGATGATATTTAGTACAAAGAAATTAAGCGTTAAAAAGGGCTGCGTTTAAATAAATTTCGTAGATTAATGATAAAAACTTATAGAAAATGCGATTTTGACTGAAAATTCTTTTAATAAATATTACATTTCCTAGTTTTTGTTAAATTTTTTTCTTAATTATGTTATATTAATTAAAAATTATGTTAAAATTTATGTTATATATTTATGTATAAAATAAAAAAAGTATAGGAATAGCTTGTTTGATAATTAATATGATAAAATATTCATGTTTAGGCAATGGCTGCTGGCGCTGAGGGTTACATAATCCTAAATATAGTTTGGCTTCATATATATGTATAAATATGTAAAAACTGTTCAACAATATTTAGCATAATTTATACTAAAATTGAGGATGCAATAATAAAATTTCATCATTTAGTTCTTGTCGTTTTATTTAAATAAGAAAAAAGGCTTCATTACTTGCTTATTTAATTTATATTTGATGATTCAGCACTTTCATTTAACAACAAAAATATCCGATGCCTGCAATTATTTATGTAATGCAAATTTATCTTTTTCTACTCTGTTTTATTATTTATATATAAAGCTATCCACACTGTAATAAAAACATTGTATATATTTACAATATTTAACCACCTGCTAGATAAACAGTAGGCGTAATTATAAATTCGAAATTATGCAAACAGATGTTAATAAAGAGTTTAAATAAGCAAAGCTTAGGACTTCCAGCAGATTATTATATAAAAAAATTCTGCATATCTTGTCAAATTCAGTCTTGCGCGAGTCGTTTTTTTAGATTTATGTTTTTTTGTTAAGTTTTGAAACATGTGTTGACACAGTTTTTATTACAAAAAAAAAAGTCTTTCAAAAATTTTAATTTCCGCTGCGTATTTATTTATTCTGAATATGAAGTAAAAAATGAAGTTTTTAATTCCAGTTTTGAATATATTTCCAGAAACTTCTTAACGAAAGAAAGTCGAGCGAAGAAAAATGCTTTCCATTATTCAAGATTATGGATTGCTTCAAAACCAGATAGAAATTCAAAGAAAAAAAATTGTTCAAAAGAAAGTATGTAGGTCTCAGTGGATTTAATTATGAAAGTGTTCAAATGTGAGAGTAAAAAATCACCCAATTTCAAGAGCTTATTACTTTTGCTCTCGAATTTATTCTTATGGGAAGAACAGTTGCTGCTGCCAGATGAAAAAGAAATGAAAGATATTTTCTATTTTGTTAATATTTTTATTTATTTATTTATTCATGAGTTAATCATGAAGTGCGATTCAAAAATCTTGAGTATTACGATCTCAATTTCCAGCAAAAAGTAAGAATTATTCTTGCATATTACGCTTTCATAATATTTTGTTAAATTATATTACCAATTTGTATTGTTTGCTTTCATCTATTTGAAATGAACATCTATTGTTTATTTTCCAATTTAATAAAATTTTTTTAAAAAAAACAGGTAAGTAATATTTATCTATTCTTTTTAGAGTATTATTTCGTTTGATTTATAAAAAATTAAGATTGCTTTCTTTTTTAGCAGGTACGACTTAAAATGATTTCTTTTTTTATTAAAAATTTTCTGCGTTTCATTTTCTTAAAATAGAATGAGCTGTTACACAGTTTAAAATGATTAATGACTATTATAAATCTGTCGTTGAGAAATACTTGAACAAACTATCATATAGATTAATGGTATGATGACGAAAGATATTTAAAAACATTAAAATGACTAATTTGATCTTTCATTGAATTGATTATTTTTAATGACTGATACAGCTATTTTCTGCATTTATCCAAAGACGAAAAAAAGAAGAAAAATTAGGGGAAATCTGGAGCACTTTCTTGCTTAGAATATAATTATTAGAAACACGAATTTATATTTTATTGTTTTTAAAAATATTTTTTTCCATAAATTCAGTCTTTTTTTTGGCCCAACTACTTTCTTGTATTAAGTTAAATGATTGGATTTTTCTGAGCTAGAAAGTTGGCTTCAATGGTTAAACTTTTAAGAACTTTATCACAATATGAAACATAATGTTAAAGAAAAGGAAAAACAATGTTAAATAAGAATGTTTTTTTAAATATATTTTCACTGGTAAAGGGGAAATCATTATTTATATTTTACTTAGAATTATTATAATTATTTACCAATCGCTACTTATTTTTTTACCTCTTTTATTTATTTTAATTATTTATTACATTTAAATGGATAGTTTAAAATTCATAGCAATAAATATTACGGAATCGCTTATTTAAAAATTTACTTAATTCACTACCAGATGTCACTATTAGTGCGAATACAAAATAAAAGTGAATCAATAAATTTGCTGATTATTAAATTAAGAGAATATTTGAATTGTGTATTGTCATCAAGAATGCCCATACCTTCAAAATTTCAAAACTTTATTACATCAAAGAGTGAAAAATCTAATGAAAAATTACATCCGTACAAATAGGTCGTTAAACTCAAACATGTTAAAGAATTTAACTGTCTGGACATTTATTGAGCTCGGAAAATTTATTCAAGTTTTGCATTATAGTCTGCAGGAATTGAATTTTGATAAATTATTGAATAAAAATTTTATAATATAGCTCTATATATTTTGTATAACTCTGATGATTTCTTTATGGATTGTACATTCCATTTCTAACATTTTGAGAAATATTAATGGATTAGAAAATGCCTATGATCTCTTAACGTTTAATAGAGTAATTATTTTCTGATAAACGCTAAAAATAAATACAGTAGAATATAAAGATTATGATATAATTATTGAAGATAAAAATTTATTTATAATACTATTTCTTACTATCTATCTCTATGTATATTTCTACTTGTTTGTGAGAGCGTGTGTGTGTGTATTGGCGTTCTACAAGTCAAACCATTTGGCTTAAAGCTACGAATCCTGGATTACTTTAGAGGATGTGAAGGTACATTTTGGAGTGGTTTTTCGAAATTTTAATTAGAATTTTAATGAATTAAAAACGGATTCATTAAAACATTCAGAACAAAAATTATTTTTTACATCGTTTTTTAAGTACAAAAAACTATTTTTTTAAAAATTATTCTAACGTTATAACCTGGAAATTAGGTTTATATTTTTAACGAATTTAAAAAATATGTTAATATTTTACTATAATTTATTCGCATAAAATAAACTTTAACCTGCACTAGCATGAGAAAAATTAGCTTTTGTCATTGTAAAGCCATCATGGTGAAAAATTTAATTTAAAATATTAACTATTATTGAAGAATAAATACGATATATTATACCTTAGGATTAGATGAATAATTAAATTTTATTTTAAGGCAAAAATGGATTATTATATACAAAATATCTATTCTAATCGAGGTTCAACCGTTAATTCCTAAAACTTTAATTCAGCTGTATACATCTACTAAAATATGTTTCTTAATAAGGTAAATAATTCTTCTGATGAAACACATCAATTAAAATTTTTTATACGTATTCTCTATCCTTTAAATCATATTTAATGAAATATTCTTGAACTACTAATATTTTCAATGAAAAAAATTCCACTCTTTAACCACTATAACTAATTAAACTAAACTGATATTTATTGAAATTTTTATTATTTTTTATTCAAGTTCAAAATTTAAGGGAACCGACATGGAATTAGAGAGATACATATTATAAAAAGCAAGAGGCTTTTGTATTGATATGAGTTGCGTGAATATCAAAATTTGAAGCATGGAAATAATTTTCTGAAGAAACTGTAAAGAGACAAAGTTATTTCAAACGAATATTTTAAAATTTTAGTAGGTTTTAATCTTGGCTAACCAGATGGTCGCCAAAGGCAGCTAGTAAAAAACGGAGAGCAGTTTTAAATGTAACAAATAGCCTTATAAGAATAAAAATTGTCATTGAGTCACCACTTTCCAGGGTGCCAAACTTCGTTTTAAACTGCGGTAATGATTAAGTGTTTCATTTCCTTTAAAACATATACAAACAATTGACAAATTATGCGAAATAATTCGTCGCGTATTGATGCTAAAACAGATAAAAGTTTATTTCTAAACCCATCAAAAGATAAGTTCCTTCAAAACATGTGATTTGAATATCAGCATCCGATGCTCATGAGGAAACTCTAATTTCAAGAAAAGTATCCGAAGCAGAAATCAAAGAATATGATTCTCAGTAACGTGATAAGGATTGGTTATTTGAGCCCGAAATTGGGTGTACTGCTTTAAGTTTAAAATTACTATTTAGTTGAAGACAAATTTCGTTGCTTGAATAGAGTTTCATAAAAATTAATGTGATAATTATTTAAAATAAATATAAGATAGAATTAATCATATTAGGATTTTTTAAAGAATCATATATATAAAAGTTATTTCGGTTAAAAAATAAAAGAAATGAGAACAATTGTACTGTGAAAAATTGCTGCCAAAACTTGTCAAGTAACACTCTAAAAATGCAAAAAGCCAACTTTGTTTATATTGCTTCAAATCAAATCACTGTGATAATTCTCTAAAATAAATATCGTAGGATAGAAATATGTTGATTTGACACTATTTTACAAATTAATTTTTCAAACAAATTATTTTTATTCTTATTATAGGGTTGAGAAGAATGTCAATGTGATAATTCTCACAAATAAATATCGTAGGATAGAAAATTTGTTTTTTTTTTTGACATTTTTTTTCTACTGAATTTGTCAAACAAATTATTTCTATTCTTATTATATGGTTGGGAAGAATGTTCTTACAAAAAATTACCTAGTGTCTCAAGAAATACCTTGAAAATCTTAAGAGAAGAAATTGCTTTCTGCTTTAAAATTTATAGGCTATTTTCTTCAACCAGAAAGGGACTGAAATTCGTGATAGACAATGGATCATATGCTATTCTTGTATTCTTGCTTCCCTAATTTATAGGTAGACGAAGTTCGTAAGTTTAGTTTCTTATAGCAGAGAAAAACCATGTCTGTTTTTGTTTCGTTATTTGGGATTTCGGCCATAATGAAGTAAAAAAGCTGAATAACGTCTTAACATGCTTAAAAGATGCGTTGTTTCTTTTAGAAATTTTTGAAATAAAACTGAAGTACTTTTAAGTTACACGAGAGGGATATTACACGCTTGACGATATTAATTGAGGATATAAAATGTCATGCACGAGAGAAATTTTTGTTATTATTTATATTTATCTAATTTATATCTTTAAATTATATTAATATCTTTAAATTAATATAATTTAAAATTCGATCTTGTTCAATCAAATATATTTTTTAGAGTTAGCCTCCGATTTGAACCTGAAACCTTTATATCCAATTTGACTATCTTGTTTTCTTCAAATTTGTTTCATTGTATTCGATATGATAATTTTGATATTTTTAATATTTTTAGATTTACTAATAATAAATGATTTATGAATATTAATTAATGCTCATGCAATTTTCGATTACCTAACATAAAATATTTTATCAAGAATTAATTTTAATTATTTAAGATTAACATCATTGTTATCTGATATCTACTTTAAAAACAGCGCAGTAACTTCTAATGGAGGCTTCTTAATTTATTATCTATCTGGTTTATATCAAATTAATTTTTATGTTTATTAAAATTTCATTTCTTTTAGAGAAAGTAATCGAAAAAGTCTTTCATCTAAATTATCATTCAGTTAATATTTCGATCAAACTAATTACAGAATATTACGCTTTTACGAAGATTAATGATTTCTTTTAATCAAAAAGAAAAAAATATCTACTTGTAAGGAAAGTAGAGATAAAAGAATCTCATCTCAACTTTCAATGCATCTGGTTTTATCTCGGCGTTCTGAATGACAGTAATGAAAATGAAATCTATTTTGATCTGACGCTTAAAGCATGATCTCAACCTCAGGAAAAGTTTATTCCCTTAATTAGTGAAAAATAAATATATTAAATTTATCGGAAGATTTCAAATTACTATAATTAAGCTATTTACGTAATTACGAAAGTACAAAAATAAGTCAATTAAAATTAATTAGATGGACAAGTAATGTGATTCATTTAATTAATTGAAAAGCTAATAATTTCCAATTGCTTCATATTTTTATTTACTCTATTTAGTTATTTCGTTAGTAAATTTAACATCATAATTTCTCAAATAACAAAGTTAGAAAATATGATAACTGTATATATTATAAATGAAAAATGTATGTTACATATTTTTCATTATAATATATACAGTTATTCTTTTTAACAGGTTGATTATATATGTTATATATTATAAATGAAAAATATATAATAAAAAAGATAAATTATAGCATATAATTTCAAATTAAGGCATTTTTAACTATTTATTTGTAAATTATCTATATAAATAACAACAAAGTTCATTGATTTCTTCTATAATTTATACTATTCTTACTACAAAAACGGTTATGCCATCTACCATAGAAAGCTGTAAAATAATTCAATTTTGTGATTTATCTTCAGTAAGTTTCTCTTTTAAGTAAGCCTTTATAAAAGATGATAGTGATACTATTTGATTTAAAAAATATGCTCTCATTTTAAAGACCAATATAAAAATCAAACTCAATTGGATAGTTTTAATTCAATCACTTAAAAATTTGGCATTTATGTACATGCTTCTTTGTTGATTTTATGCTTTTGAGAAATATTTATTAAAATTATTTTCGAAAATTTTATAAGCTAAATATCTGAAAAATTCGTAGACTGCTTATTTCAAACTACTTTTAGTTAAAAAAGAAACCACATTTTTGAAAATAAATTTATTTATAACTCTCAAAAAGTACTCCATTAGCTGATTATATTTTAATTTGTAAACAAATACAGGTTTATGCATCAGAAGCAAACATTTTATGTATGTTTGAAAGTTTTTTTATATATATAAAAAACAAACTACTGAAAAAAAGTCAAGAATATTCACAAAAAATGTATTTAGAATTTAGAAAGATAAATAGCAATCCTTTGCAAGTTTCCAATTCATACATTCGAAGGATATTATTGAAATCTTGACTAGTCAGCATGACAAAAGAATTATTGAAATTTAAACGAAAAGCGAACTAACTGTGATTTTATTTGGAAAGATTACATCAGATAAAAAATCAGACAAGATTTAGTTATTCAATCATTTTTTTTAATTCATAGAAAAAGCATAAATCTGCCTTTTGTTGCAACGAGAGAGGGAATTCAAAGTCAGAACATATTAACAAATCAGGTTAGTGATCTTCAAAAATAAATTAACATCAAAATTCTGCAACATGGATAAAAAAATATGAGATATAAATTTAAAAAAAAGTTTCTAAGAAACATTTTCATAATTATATTTCAATTAATAAATAATTATTTTATAAGAAATCCGGAAACTAAACAACAATTGTGAAAGTCTGAAGCTCTGATAGAATTATTTTAAGCAAATTTTTATTAATTTAAAACTTTTCCTCTTTATGATATTCAATGTTTTCTAAATCTTTGCTAATAATATTTTTTCTCTCTAAGTTCATTAATAAAATCGTATTTTTAATTTATATTATTTTCTATTTTATTCATCCATTTCCATCCTTTTATATATTTAATAATTCAGTATCATAAACAATATGAAATCTTAAAATAATTTTTTCCCAAACTCACTACCAGATGGCGCCCCCTCGCGCGAATAATATGGATATCACGAATACGGTGGAATCTTAAACTCAGTTTTCCTCAAATTCTCTCTCAAATGGCAACTTGCGCCGAAAAAAATTTAAGTCAAACGTTTTATCAATAATTAAATGCAGATAATATTAGCACGCATTTTTAATAGAGAATGCGAAGCTGACAAAATTTTAGAATGCTTGAAAGGGAAGTGACGATGACGAACTTCCATATATACAAACCTGAAACTCACAAAAATGAAAGATATTAAATCAGATAATGGCTTTAAATATATTAAAATTTTAGAAAAAGAATTTATTGCAGAAAATTTCTTTTTATTCTCTTAAATTTACATGAAAATCCTCCCTCTTCTCTTTGATATTTCTATGTTCTAACAGGGAAAGAATATTTCCGCATTCATTTACTTCCTTCTCTAAAACAACAGCAAAAAAAGATGTTGGCATAAAAATGGAGGCATAGTTTTTGTAGCAAATTTTAAGACGGCTAAAAAGGACCTAAATTTTGCTCTTCACCTATAAAACGTGCTTAACATACAAATGAATACTTTTCCAGTCAAAACACGTACATGCATTTGAAGTATATCGTCTCGTGTCCTTTAAGAATTTCAGTTTTTTTATATACGGATAGAAGAATATACTTTTTTCCTGTAACAAAATTGGATGATTCCTTCCTGTAAGAAATTTTTATTTAAAATTCAAGAAAAGATGACAGAATTTCAGTATAAGGGAATAAGATGAATATGTCAATATTAAACTTAGTGAACTTCGGAGAAAGAAACAAGATGTGTAAATAGTAGGGCAAAATATAAATTCGCTCTTGGAAGTAAAATTTTTAGTTTTTCGGTTCAATAGTTATCTTGTAGCTTAGCGTTATATGAATGTTTTTAGCAATTTTTATATGATATTTATTTCGAACTAAGAGTTCGTTTTTTACGTGATTAGTAATTCAAGAAAAAAAACTGTATTAAAACAACAACAACAAATTTGAACTTGAGGACTAAAAATGGCATCGGTTAAATATTATAAGTGGAAAATTCAGGAAATTGCAACAAATTGTTCTATTAACTAGCATGAATTTACATAATCGACCTCTTTAATTTTTATTTTACTTTCATTAACTTTAGTTTTTACTCTTTAATTTTTATTTTACTTTAATTTACTTTAATTAACTTAATTAACTTTTAATTTTTATTTTACTTCAAAGTTCAATTATAAAATAATCAAGCTTAAACAAATTTTATTTTTAAAGAAATTTTATAGGCATGTTTTTATTTGTAATTTTACTTTTGTTAATTATTCTAAATTAAGAGTTCAGAGACTTTCAATTGTTGAGAAATGTTACAATACGTATCAAGTAGAAAATAATAAGTTTATTTAATCATTTATAAAAAACATTTCTAATACCAATATTATTTTAAATGGTATTTTTTTTATATATTTCGCCGTGATCGAAGTCTGTATAAATAAGTGCAAGGAAAACATTTAAATAGGTTAATATTAATTTTGATCTGAATTGTTTTTATTTAATCAAAAATTGTAAAGGTTTGCTAAAAATATCTATGATTAAAATTTTTTCGATGTTAAATCGGTATCAGATAATTTATTTAATTAATTATTCATTGAAATATTCAGAATGAATTTTAAAAGGGTAAAGAATTCAAATGTTACAAATTTGTTTTATTTGCATTTAAAAAAATGTGTTTTTTTTTCGACACATTCCTTTTACATTCTAATTTTATTTTCAGTTTGAAGGTTCAAAATATTAACAGACAATTTTTGTTGGAGAAAAAGAAGCGTTTTTATTGACCCTCAGAAAATTACTAAAATTACTTAATCATCCCCAGCATAGTTCTTAAAAATGGAAAATTTCGTGAACTGGTTTATTTCTACTATGTATATCTTATTATTGAAACGATAAAATTTAAACATGTTTTATTAGAATTTTGTTAAGATGTTTATGTTTTTTACTTCGTAAGTAATTTGCTTTATTTTCAGGTAATACAATATTAATTATCAGCAAAAGAATATTTTGTAGACGAAAAACTACGTTTTTAGCAAAATTAAATAAATCCATTTCAACACACTTAAAGAAGTAATCATAAAACAGTACAAAAAATTTAATGAAATTCTTTAGACAACAATAGATATAATTATTACGTTTTTTAGAAAAATATTTTTTTAACAAGTTGATAACTTTCGAACGAATTTTAATTTAAAAAATCACAATAAAAAAAATCTTTCTTGAACAGCAAAGAATGCAACTTATCGAAAACTATAAAGATTAACTGAGTATGAATTTTAAACGGCATCTGCTAAAAGTACTTTCAGACGATGAATCTAACAGCATTAATAGCATAAATTAATAAAAAACCAATGTCTGATCTTCAAAATAATTATTATATCTATCGAGAATAATTAATCAAAATTACATAAAATATATTTAAAAAATATTAACTATTACCAACAGATTAGCAAAGGTTTCGACAATTAGAGGTAATAATTAATAAACCTTTATTTAAAGAATATTTTGGATAATGCAATTTCATGAGTACTAAGTCTTTTGGAAGTAATGAGTAAACTTTACAGTAAAAGCCTGTTATAAGATATTGTGAGCTGTTGTAGAACAAAGATATAAATTTTCACAACTTTAATTTATCTTCTCATTAACCTTAAACTGATTTAAATAATAGTTTAGACGATGTTGAGAATCAACACTTAAGAGATTAATTTTTAAATTATGCAAATAATAATTTAAAGAAAAATGAAAATATGTTCATTAATTTATATACTGTTGTGCATTGTTAATAATTATTCAAAATCCATCTAAAAGATATTTTGGGGATATGTGATTTCTTGAACAAAATGTCTTTCGAAAGTAATGAATGAGCTTTTCAATAAGAATTTGTTCCAAATTACTGGGAATAAATAATATAAGTTTAAAATTTCCCCCAAATTTAATATACCATCTCATCAAACTGTAATTTTAATACACTTTAATCCATTGAGCATTAAGTGCGCAATTTAATACACAAATAGATTTGTCTTGAGTAATAAATTTCTGAATAACGGTATGATATTATCTCAAGTGTTCTTTATTAGAGCAACAAACTTTTCAAATGGATTGAAATTCTCCCTTAAAAGCATTTGAAAGCAAACTCTTAAGTTTACTTTATTAAAGATTTTCAAAAGAGTTCATTTATCCTAAATCAATATAAGCATTTCTCGAAAACTCTTTCTGCATTAAATTAATTCATAATGAAGTTATTTGTAAAGCAAGTTTCTGTTTAATAAACAGCTCAGTCGTTTATAAAGTGCGTACAAATCGCAACAAAATAATGAAGCTCTCAGAAGCAGATGTTATTCCGGTTTAGAATAACAGAATGGTTTGAAATGCAATAACAGCGTTTGTCACCTGTTTAGAAAATCATATTCCAGTTTCATTTATTTTCAATTTAAAGCTATGGGATAGAAAATTGGCTAGATATGCCTCAAGCTTTTAAGTTATCAAATTTGTTGAAATATTTCATTTGATAGAAATTTATGCCATTTAATGCTTTATATGAAATAGTTTTTACAACTTTAGTTGAAAATATTAAACATTTATACAAATACTTACCTGCATAAAATTTAATCAGCTGCATTAAAATATCTTTAATGCATTTTGATATTACTTCTGGTTGATGTAGAAACTTACCTTGGATGCCTTCATGTAGAATTTCTGTGGTGCCTTAATATGTGTTTCAGTGATTGATTTAAAATATAGTCACCAAAAATTGCTTGAAAATTATGATAACGAATTTTATTAAAAATAAACGACGAAAGAATAATATTTGATTGCCTTGAAAGCTCTGAAGTAATCAAGTTATTTGTAAAAAAAACATAATGTCTTTATAAGTATTAATAATTTAAAAACACTTGTATCTCTCAACTATACTTTTTTTACCAACATACTTTTATTTTTAAGCTCACGTTACGATATTGAATATTTTATAACCATAAAATTGTTCACACATACACAGAAGAAAAAAGAAAAACCACCATCCTAAAAAAGATTAATCACACAAACTATAATTCGACTAACCTTTTTAATATAACATCGTAACTAGTTTATTCTTCTACTGAAAAAAAAGTTATTTTTATTACACTCAATGTTTTTGAAATAAAAATCAATAAAAAACATAAAGCACGTATGATCGGAGGGAGGGGGGTTGAAGAGGGAAAAAAATTAATAAAAAATGGGTACGGTAATGAATAACGCTCAGCTTTTCAAAGAATGGAGTGGAAGGAAGTAATTACACAGAGTTACACGTTGCGTGAGATCCTCTGCACCTGTAAAGCATTGTAATTCGACAAGCATATAATTTTCTTATTTCATAAGATAATTTTCCTCAGTGATTGTAAAAGAATATATAATTAAAAAGTGCCGCAGAGAAAGCAGTGTATTATTTCTGTTTCCAAAAAGATTCAATTAAATAAGAGCTTCAAGCGTGAAAAACATATTGTATGATTCAATTTAAAAGAAAGAAGACCAACTAAAATTTTGAGATTTTAATAGAAGTGTAGAACCTGCAAATGGAAAACAAATCAATTTTATTATGCTTATAAAATTAGATTACATATAGTAGATTTATGAGAATCTGTTGATGAGTTTTGTGACATGATTGCATAGAAAAAAAATGATCAGAATTACTGAAACAGTATAAATAAATGATGAGATATGTTGATCATTTTAAATAAAATTGTATCAGGTTTTAAGTTTAGGTCTTTGGAACATAAATTCGGTTTGAGATTTTTTTATTATCATTTAGCAGAATAATATATCGAATAAAGTATTCTATTGTCTTCTGAAAATAATTTTTCATTTAGAATTCACTTAAGATGTGAAATGTTCTTTTTATATAGAAATATAATATACTATCATTGAAATGTTGATGATCAAATGCAGTAGAATTCTTATATCTAGGGAATACGTTAATACGTGATAGGAAATTGAACTATACAGGATGTATTTTTAGACGAACTGAAGTACATTTAAATATATTTGCTGTTTAATATAAACGATTATTAGCATTTTTGAAGTTATCAGCTTGTACATATTTGCTTTTCTAAGTAAAATTTTTTAAAAAATGAGAAAAAGTTGGATTCATTTAATGCGTAATATTGATTTGTCTAATGTGTGATGTGAATTTTAATTAGTATTGTTTTGCCATATGAGATAAATTCAAGTTATAATGAAGTTCTTTATATTTGAAACCAAAATGTAGAAATAAATTTTCCATTTGCCTCCATATCTTTTATTTTCAATGAAAGAATATTCAATACAATCAGGAGAATAAGCTTTAGAAATTTCAAAGTTTCCAACAAATGCTGAAAATTCTGCCATATGCGTGCATTAACAAATGCAATTTTTGTAAGTCCTTTACAGATTTTATAATTTATGTTTTACTTGGAAAATGGAGTTGAAAAATAAAAGGAGAATCTTGGTTATTTGAAGAATTTTGGCTATAACTTTTTTCATCATTCTGAGAGTCTCAACTCGAATATGAGTATAGGGAATAAAGACGTTCTGTGTCCCAGAATTGAAAATCTTATCTCACATTATTCATCCGATCGCTAGGGAATTGTAAAGTGAGATTCGCTGAACGAATACCCCGGAGGATTTAATGCTTACACGATGAACAACTGCGTAACAGATCTTTATGCAGGTAGTTAAGTTCTAGCTTCTCTTTTTGCATAGTTGGTATGTATAAGATGACTTATTTCTAGAGGATTTATGGTGGTTAGGGAATTAACAGTAATTGCAGTTCGGGTTCAAATGCGTGAATCTCCAGATTAATCGAATAGTTTTAACTGCAGATGTATATTTTCATTAACTGATATCATAACTTAAATCATATAAATAATTTCCATGTTTTTAATAAAAGAGCCTATAAAATTTCAAATAATTAGACTCATTTACGAATTTTTTCAGTATCATTTCTTTCTCCGTTAATCGAATTGATCTAGTATTATATAATTAAATAGTGTAATTTTATAATGTGCCTCCATACCATAAATAGAGATCTAGCTGCATTAAAATTTTTCTATGTAATTTTTATTAGTAAATGCTAAAACCATTTTATAATTATATAAGAGAAAAATTGCTCAGAAATAAGAAAAATGTACTTGAAGCACAATATAATAATCTATGGTAATAATATTAAATTTAATTCTATGAACATAATACCAATGGAAATTAATCTTTTTAATTTGATCTTTGATCCAAGTTGAATTGTATCTGATAGAGTTTTTTGTTACCGAAACGAAATTTCCTACTTTACAAAAACTTTTTTTAATGTAATAAAAATCATGAAAACACTGTCTAATAAATATGTTATTAAGCACACTTTCTCTTCGAATCATTATGTTTGTGCATTCTATTCTGTACTCATGTTATCGAATGCAATTTCAGATTTGTACCAATGACAGAAAAATTCATAGAAAAGTTTCTCATATTTCTATTTCTCATATCAATGAAAATAATTGTTTTACAGACGAAGCAAAAATATTTGATTTGTTTTAATTATATGTTTGGATACGTTTAATATGTAAAATAATTTTTACAGATTATTTAGGTGTAACTCTAAAACATATGTTATAAGACTATATAACAAGTAAGAATTGGCAATTCTTAAATGGATTTTTGATAAGCATTTATAATATTTATTAATATTTTGACTTATCAGTAAAATATAAAAGCACTAATATCATGTTTCCTTACAGAACTTAAGCACCAAATGTAAGTTTTGATATTTAAATTTACGTAGATGAATGTAGTTGTTGAGCCATAAAATTCAACTAACTTAAATTGAAATTTGAATTTTTTTATTGTTAAAAATATATATGAATTATAGCTAGGTATTTGAAATGAACAAGATATTTTTATTTAATTGATGTTCTTTTTTAATTCAATTGATTCTTTTTGCCTATAAGTAGTTGTTGCGCCATAAAATTCAACTAACTAAAACATAAATTTGATTTTTTCAGTTATTGTTAAAACTTTAAAAAAAGTGTAGTTAGGTATTTAAAATAAACAAAATATTTTTATTCAATTGCTGCTTTTTTAATTCAATTGATTCTTTTAGTCGGTACGTTCGATCTATCTGAAACTGCTTCAAGGAATCTTTCATTATAACTAACTGTGCTGAGAGCAATTTTCTACATTTAAAATATTTTCCAACTCAATTGAAAATGGATGTATAAGTCAGCTATGCTCTTCCTTGAATTATTTCAAAAAATGAGATATTTAGAAGATATATATCTTCAACTTTTAAAGAAAATTCAATTAATTATTTAATGAACATCGTCGTCACTGATTTTGAATTTATATTCTAGAGTGAGCAGTAACAACACATTTCATAGTATACATATTAAGAGAATATATATGTTGTATACCAAATGCAAGTATAAATTCACGCTTGCATTTGAGAATTAAATTTATTGAAATATATTAGAACATAATTATACAATTAATATACATAGAATTAATTATATATATAAATTATGTGAGCATTCAATAAATCTAGTATGATTAAAAGGACAAATGCGTTTATAATATGACGCGATATTATTCATCTGTTCGAACAAAACTCTCCACTTTTTGCTAAGTACTGTAAATTATAATAATATTAACTAAAACACTGCGAAAATACAAAAGTATAATAGTATTATATAGATTCTTCATACATATTTACTTTAACATAAAATAAAATACTTTTTAACGCATTGTTATATACTTAGTATCTCAAATTCGATCATCAGGCATTCTTTATACGCCTTACAGAAGTTTGGAAAGAAGCCAACATTTTCCTTGGCAAAGTTCAACTACTAAACCTTAAGATCTGATTCATGGTTTTATTATTTTTTATCATGATGTTGTGAAATACTTGTTGGAAAGGAGAAATAACTTGTTGCTTTCGATGATAACGGCTTATGCGTTACAGTATCAAATTTTTTGAACTCCAGTTTTTATTAAATACTTTTTTATTCAAATACAATTTAAGTTAAAGTGCCGTATAATGCAAGCACAATTTCGGAAATGAATAAATATATAAGTATAAACTATTTTTAATAAAATACTTGAAGAACGAAAATGATGAAACGTTTGTTTTATTAATGCTGGCAGTGAAACACTACATATAAAATTACACAAAATAATCGTTATTATTTACCCACAATAGAACATTAAACCTGTACTGTTCAATGGAAATATGGACCGAAAAACGAATGATACTACCTTTCACACTGATATCCATTATAATACCCATTTTGATTAGTACTAAAAACTTACCTCTTGGGTCCCGAATCTTGAACTTTTGTTCTAAAAAATACTGCTTTTCTTCCATAAAAATAATAAATTTTCTCACTTTTTATTTATTTAAATTATGCTACTAATATTCATGTGTGATATTTAAATAAAAGTTATCGGGCTATGCGCTTAAAAGCAAAAATAATTTAAAAAGTATACAGATATTTCATTTAAAATTCAGATTCGTAATAAAAATGGACAATGCACAGATGTAATATGTATAATGCATATACGTAATCATTTTTCTAATTCTAAAAAATATCTAATAATCTTTAAGTGCTACTTGTTTTTAAAATAAAATTATTTTCAATGTATATAACAATTTCTTCATTGTAACAATTTAACATTAAAAATTGAATTTAATATCTAATAAAGAATAAATATCAAATGCAAAAGTTTATTTAAATGTAATGTTAAATGTTTGCTTGAGTGAACAAACTGATCAAATGTTTTTGGTTTCAATTTCTTGAAGATATAACAAATTTAAAGAGAAAATTCTATTAGAAATATTTACGTTACCATTGAAATTAATAAAAATTTTAAAGTATTTTTTCAATTAAATGTATGCTCGTTTTTTATATTGGCAGAAATACAGATTGTAAACATTTTATTTCATTTTTAAACAGATTTAACAATAGTTATTTAAATATAAAAATATAAATTTCATTGCCACAGAGAATCTGATCCGTGGAATCACGCATATGTGAATGGAATTTATATTTTTATTAGTTTCCAGTTTCTAAAACTAATAAAAAGCCTGGTATATTTTGACAATTTTACATAACTTATATTATTTCTTCTTCAATAATGTCTTAAAATTTTAATCATTCACTTTTTATTCAAACTCTGGAACGGATACATTAGGTAACAAGCAAAGCATACGTTGTAGAACGTATTTTTCAGGCAAGAAATTGTATAAAAAATCAACTACATTTTTTATGGTTTTTTTAGAACTATAATTTATTATAGTCAATAATTAATACAATGAAGTTGTTAAAAGAAGTTTATATAAGTCAATACAATGGATAGTTAGTTCTTATTATAAGTTTATTATCATTATTATAATTAATATAATAAATTTATTGTACTTAATGTAATGAAGTTATCATAGTTAATGTAATGAATTATAGAAAATATTCTATAATTTCCTTTTTCTGTAATTCAATTATACTATCTATAAATGATATGCATCTATATAATTCTGTATTAATCGCTGCGAAGAAGCATACCGCAAAACATTTAGCAAAAAACGTTATTATCTTATTTAAACCAATATTACGCGTTTATATTTTCATTAGAATTATAAATCAAGAAAAGTTCGAATCTTAATGAAATTTCAATTAAGCAACAGTCTCTGAATTACCACAAAATTAAAAAAAGATTGTAGTTAGAATTACTTCATTTTTTTTAACAGGGACAACGATAAACTGCGCTATTTCTTACTAATACGCATTAATCGCTAATTTAAGAGAAAGAAAATCAATGCGCAAAATTATTATTATTTTATTCGGAAAAATATTGCGCTCTTTTTTAGTTGCGATAGAATTAAAAAGTAAGAAGGAACTTTACTTCTTAGCGATAAACTCGAAAATACTTTACATTTTTTTTGAATGAAAGAAAAAAATTAAATTCTTTTTAATTTTTAAAAAAATGGTTTTTTTATCGCAGCAGCGCACGAAAACGCAGTGCAATTCCTCTTTTAATCATCTTTAATCGACGCAAAAAAGAATATAGCGCATATTTTAACTCTTTCCGCAAGAATTAAATACTTTTTCTTGAAATTTCGCTCGGGTGACGGTAGCGCGAGTAAATTCGAGTAAAAAGTGGGAGGAGAATCCCCTGCAGCACTCGCGCGCGCTTTTTTTCTCGCGCAAAAACCCGCTCTAAAGAAACGAAGTTTCCTACCTTCTCGCTTGACGTTTGCCAAATTGTGGTGAAAAACTCTCGAAAAATCGATGAGGTAGGCCCCTCTGACCACCAGAGCCAAGCTGAGGGCCACCAGCACTTGCAGGTTGACTGCTTTGCCGACCAACATGTTGCTTGCTTAACTGGAAGTGGAAGAAACCGCTGGAACGGAAACTAGCGCAAGAATTTCTCGACGTGTGTTTCGGCCGCTGACAAAATCGAATGAAAGAATTGGAGTTGGGAGCCGGGGCTTTTAACGCTGCCCTGGGCCTACGCATGTTGAGGAGAAGCGCCCCGATACGGGCATGCGTGGACAGGTATACCAGGACAGCCAATAGCGTCCCTCTCACCTACAGCTTTTTCTTCAAATGGGTGGAGGCTGTGGATGACATCATTTCCTTCAAAGATCCCAGTGTCTAACTCTTTCGGATTCAATATTTGGGCACCTTCGAGATTCAGGGGGTGTTTTTTATGGTGCAATTCTAGAGTATATGTCATTGGTTATTTTATAGAGCCTCTTATTTTCCGGGAGTAATTAAAAGGACCAATGGGAATCTTCCCTGGAAATTTCTGGTGTTATTAGGTACCTAAAATTGAATTTTTTGTGTTAAAATTGGTTTTTAATTAGCGAAAAGTGTTTAATTTGTTCTATGTATATAGCTTATTAACGCATTAATTTCAGATTAAGTTTTTGTTCGGAGAAAAAGTCGTAATTGATGTGAGAATCTAGGTCCGAGTTGAGAATTTCGAAGAAAAGCGATGCCACTTAACTCTTTGAGAAAAAAATGAAATCCCTAAGACTCACGAAATAAAATGATGACAGGCTTAAAAAATTATTATTATTGCATCTGAGACTTGAATTTCGAAAGGCATTTAATATTGCGAAGCAAAAATAATTCACGAATCGGAAAAAAAGATAATCTAATTGTAGGATATCAAATATATAAATATATTTTTGGTATTTCCCTCAATAAAATAAAATTTCTAGAAATATTATTTGTATTTATAAAAGTATGATTTTCTTAATAGATAGAGATTATATAATTTATATTATGCATAAAATAAAACTGATTACTTTTCCTCATGCGGTTTAAAAGGACTTCTATCAAGTTCACGACATTTTGATAATCAAATAATTATTTATCAATTTTGATGTTAATTTACTTTTATAGTTATTATAGATTAAAAAATTATTGTCAAATGAATTTTATTGATAGGATTGAGAGCTACATTTCCTTGGGCTACAAACTATTTGTAGTGCTTTTGACATTAGGAAATGTTAGCGTATGTATTTGACAATTAAAGGACATTATACACCTTACAGGTAAATCTTTAAAATTTTATTTATTTGTCTGATAAATTTTGAAATTAAAGGAGATAACTACCAGGAAGAAATGATGAATTTCAAAATACTGCCGATTGAAATACTAATTTACGTCTTATTTTCTCAAGATGATTTGTTATTTCTTTTTTCTTTAAAAGTAAATAGAGAATGGAGTTCAGTATGCTTTGTGGATAGTTGGCTGATTTCTTTGGATTTAAGGACCAAGTATATTTATTTATTACGCATCACATTTGAATTAATCATCGTCTTGTCTTTTGTTTGAGTAGTTTCTAACCTTATTTTCGATTACAATACCCAGAATTAATTTATTTCCTTCTATGAAAAATTTAACGATAAAATTTACGTTATATAAAGCATTTTAGTCGCATTTAGAAATAGAATTAAGGAATTAAATTATTTCTTGATATTTTTTTAATTTATAGACAACGGATGAACTTCCTTTATTTGTAATGTGAAATTATAAAATGACATGCGTTCAAGTAGCATTTCACAAAATAAAAGGGAATATGTTATTTTTATTCATATTCCTTTTTAACAAAAATTTTTGTCATAAATTTGTTACTAAATTGTTTTAAATGAAATTAGCTACAAAAAAATTCAGGCATTATCAGTTTGCGTAAACATAGATACTTTTACATAAGAAATGTTTTATCGATAAGATGATGAATGAGAGCTTATTCATTAAGAAATTTAAACAGTAAGTTACAAAATCAGAATGATTAATCACACGCCGGAAATAAGGATTTAAAACTATGGCAGAAGCATTTCTTTTCCTTGAATCTCAACTTCTCTCAAACAATCCTTGTTGTTATAATTCATACGTGTCGCGTAGAAGTGTCAGAATGACACAGAAAGCAACTGGCCTATTCTATATTAGTCTATTCTCAGTTTAATGAAAGCCTCTATCCGAGAAACTAATCAAAGGAGCAGAGCAAGCATGCAACGCCATCTTCAAATAGATGATTGGCAAACCAAACTATCACCAATGTTTGGGCTTGTTAGAGTATGCGTTTACAGTCGAAGGATAATCATGGCCCTTCTTCAGACTCTCTGTTTAGCTAAGGAGTGAATGACTTGAATGGAAACTTCGCAATTTTCAGCGAAAAGAATTCGTTAGGAAAACGGTTTAAGACTCGTAATGATTTACAAAAATAAATATTTGCTTTCGGTTCTTTTTCGTTCTTCTACTCTTTTATTTTGCATCTTCTTTCATTAATTTGGTTACCAATAGGTTTTGGAAATACGATTAACGTATGAGGCTGAAATTATGTTCGAAAATTTCTTATTTGTTTGCAGAGGCAGTAATTTACCTCTCAACGATTTTTCTCTTTTACCGCGCATTATATATGCGCAATGTGCTTGGGGAAAATGTAAGATTTTTATTCTGAAAAGAAATAAAAGCAGGAAAACGCATTGTTTTTGTTCGAATGAATTTGGGAGTTTCTTTTTTCTTTACATATGCTGACATAAAAAACATATAGAAAAGAAAACGATAATATTCTCATTTCCTTGATATTCTTGGTTGTTTTATACTACAGAATTTCCAAACAGAATTTTTCTTGGTAGTAAATATGACATACCTGTTACATATGAGGTATTTTGGTGTTTCGTTATTTGTATACAGCTGCAATAATTTACAGACCTACGATTTTTCTTTCTTTTATCACTCGTTATATATTCGAAATGTTCTTGGAGGGGGTTAACGTATTACTTTATATGAATGAATTTGTGAGTTTTTTTTTTCTTTATTCTATGCTAAAAAAACCTATTGATGGCAATGCGATTTTATTTGCATTTACTTAATATTCTAAGTTGATTTATTTTGCGTGATTTCTGAACGGAAATTTTTCGTGGTAGAAAATATTCATCCTTGTTATATATGAGGTATTTTGGTATTTTCTTATTTGTTTGCAGAAGAAATAATTTAACTCTCAATCATAATGCTTCTTTTACTACGCTTTGTATATTCAAATTGTTCTTTGAAAAAAATGTATTGCTTTAAACAAAAGAGTGTTATTTTTTCTTAGTTATTCTGAGTTAAAAAATATATTAATGACAATACGATTCCATTTTCATTTCCTTGATACTATTAGTTGTTTTATATTACGGGATTTCCAAGCGGAAATTTTCTTTGTAGAAAATATTACATCCCTGTTATACGTCAGTATTTGCGTATTTTTTATTGGTTTTCTGAGACAAAAATTTTTCTTTTTTATCACGTTTTATATATTCTGAGCTATTCTTAGCTCTATAGTTATTCTGAGCTAAAAAGCATATTAATAAGCAATATGATTCTATTCTCATCCCCTTGATATTCTTAATTGTTTTATATTACGGGATTTCCTAGCAGAAATCCTGTAATATAAAATCTTTGTAGAAAACATGACATCCCTATTATAAGTGAGGTATTTGGGTATTTTCTTATTGGTGTGCTGAGACAATAATTTTTCTCTTTTATTCCGCTTTATATATTCTGAGCTAAAAAGCATATTAATGACAATACGATTCCATTTTTATTTCCTTGATACTATTAGTTGTTTTATATTACGGGATTTCCAAGCAGGAATATTCTTTGTAGAAAATATGACATCCCTGTTATACGTCAGGTATTTGGGTATTTTCTTATTGGTTTGGTGAGGCAATATTTTTTCTTTTTTTTATCCCGCTTTATATATTCGAAATGCTCTTGGGAAAATGTATGATTTTTATTTCGAAAAGATTTGAAGATATGAATCATTGCTTTAAACGTAGTGAGTTTTTACTTAGTTATTCTGAGTTAAAAATACATATTGATGGCATTACGATTATATTTTTGTTTCCTTAATATTCTTAGATGTTTTATAATATGAAATTTCCAAACAGAAATTTTTTTGATAGGAAATATGACATTTTTGTTATATATCATGGCTTTGGGTATTTTTTGGTTCCAGTTTTGTCTTAAAAAGATATAATCCTCTATTTACACGGATTTACTCCTATTTTTATTTTTCACAAAGCCGATTGTTTTGATTTCATATGATTTTTATTTTGAAAATAAATAAAAACATGAAATCGCATTTATAAGAATGAATTTGTGAGTTTTTTCTTAGTTATTCTGAGCTAAAAAAGACACATCAATGACAATACGATTCTATTATTATTTTCTTAATATACTTAATTGTTTTATAATTTAGGACTTCCAAATAGATTTTTTAAAGAGAAAATATGACATTTTTGCTATATGTCAGACATTCTGGTATTTTTCCGTGTCAGTTTTGTCTTAAAAAGACACCATCCTGTAATAATACGGATTTACTCATATTCCTAGGGCACATTTAGATTTCTCCTTTCTTTCTGAGCGAGGGAAATTTTCCTGAATCATGCTGTGAAGTCATCGAGGTCGGAAAGATTCACCTGCCCATTTCAGTGTAAATAGCGTTCCCCGACTGATGGCTTTTCCAAATCGCTTTGCTTCCTGCGCGGTAAAATCCCAGAGGATGCACTAGATAACGAAATTATACAGTAGACGAAAAATTATTGCATTAGACCAGAAACCGGGTTGTATTCTGGGGGTTTCTTTTCCGGCAGTTTGTTTTCTTGTACTTCCGGAGATACTTGAATAATGTTCTAGGACTATGAAGTAGTTTGGCAGAGATTTTCATGAATAACTTCGAGTTTTCTTGAGATAAAGAGTGAAATTAATGAAACTTTGAATCAGTCTCATGAGCAAAATGTTTCAACTACAAAAGAACAGGAAATATATTTTCTTTAAACAGGCAAAGAAATGCGAGTGCTGTATTAAGAAAGAAAAACTCTGATGGATGCTGAAAGGAATTGCAAATCTTTATTGTTATTTTTGTCAACTAGAATTTATAAATTTACGTTACAATTTTCATTTTGTATTAAAATTAAAATTTGAGAATAAACTAGTAATAATTAAAAAATTGCTTTCAAAATTATTAAAATTGATTCAAGATTATTGATTTTAAAAGTTCAATGTTTTGGGTTTGAAAGGTTTTCCTCAGATATGTCGGAATATATATTTGATTATTGATGTCCACATCTATGGAAATATTATTATATCTTGACGAATTGATAGAAATGATCAATTTATATATCAGGACCATATATATTAACTCTAAAAATCGCCCGCATTATATTATATAAAGATGTCGCTAATTATTTCAGAAAATATATTTTTCTCATTAATTTATGCCACTAATGGGTCGCGACTTTAGAAAATCGTGAATAGAAACCTTACTATTTATGTATTATTATAAATAAAAATAAAAGCATTTGAAAATGTAATTTATTTTTGAATTTTTTTGCAGAGGATCAGGTAGACATTTTTTTTGCTTATCTTGTTCATGCTCATAATTTTTTTATTCGTACCAATACATTTCTATTAGGTATTAAATTAGTATGATATAGCAATTATTTTTACAGAGGTGATTCAAAATTATATGTACAATCGGTTGTTGAAAGTAAATATTACAAAAGCACAACAAATCGCCTTAAAAAGTATTACTGGAACTAGAAAAGCTTCTCATTTGTTGGATCGCTTAAGAGTTAATTTAAATGCCATCCAAAAAAGGACAAGATGAAAAATGAGTCTGAATTCCGAAATGGGGGGCAAGCTGATTCCTTGTAAGAAACTCCATTGCTTCTGCTAATGTCTTTAAAATTTCGAGTACTTTCTAATGTGTTCATCGGTCGTTCCTGTGATGATGTTAAACGCGCGGAGTTGTGAAGTATAAACTATGTCGGAGGGAAAAAAAATTTGAAATAATAGTCCTCAAAATTGTATTTCTCTAAGTATATGTCGAGTCAAGAATTTTTACGCAATATTGAGTTGCCATTTTTGCTTCTCGCATATAAGCTAGCTGATACGAGTACAGTTTCCTATAATCCATTCTTTTGGAATTCCATCTTCTTTATGGGTTTTCAACAGACTCCTTTTGATAGTTGGTTTTCCGAATTTTGAATCTTTTTATGAATGAAATATTGATTTTTTTGTTACTTATTTGAATGAATTGCAACTTTTTTTCATTTTATATTGACTGATTTTTTATGTCTTTAATTTCTTCGAAATATAATATTTATCTGATGAATTGCTCCTATTTCCAATTTATCGTAAAGAGTCGATATTTTATTTAAAATCAGCTTCCCAATATCAATTAAAAATGTCGATTAAATCAAATTCTAATGATAAATCGTAGTCAATGATCAATAATGATTTATTATGAATAGTTAACCATTATAAATCAAGACATCCGATATCGTCTGTTCGTTTTTTAAAATAAATGCCTCATAAAGAACTTCGGTTATCCACCGCAGTTTTCATTGACTTGAAACTTTGATCGTCATTGATTTACTCTAATCCAGCAATTCAAAAGCCAAAGGTGGAGCAATTAATAAAGAAATTGATTGTAATTTGATAGCCTTTTGACGTTATTGCCGAGTACAATTTCGGAATATTTTGGTTTCTGCTTTTGAAAAAGATAAAGAATATAAGTAAAGAAATGCATTGTAAAAAGTAATCGATCAAAAATTTCCTTCGATTAAAATCCATAAGCAGATATTTCTTTATTTTACCAATGTGTGTTAAATCGTCAAGACCACAATGGGAAAAGTTTAAGATAAACAATGAAACGAAGCCCTTGTAGCTAAAAACTAAATTTATATATATATGCCGGCTTACTGGCACAAAAGTATCACGTCTTCTTAGTGTTCTGAGAGTCCCGGTTTGGGCATGGTTGTTCTTCTGTGTGCTTTCTGTGAGATGTGTGACTGCGCCCCCCTCTGCTGTTCAAGCAAATATGGTGAGTGTGTAACTAAGTCTTACTCTTGGCCCTAATTGGCGCAACTTCAAAAACAAGAGACGCTCCTTTTGGCTTAAATCTGCTGCTGTATCATCAGGGGAGCTTGTCTATGGCAAGTGCCATAAGTAACAACACAATATATAATATAATTATATTTTTAAATTAAACCAAACCATAATTAATTTCCAAATTTTTATCTTAATTTAGCCATAGTAGCTTCATTCTAAAATTATTCTCTTCTTTCCTGAACAATTTCACTGGTTATAGTTAATTAATTCAACAGAAGCTTTGTAAAATTGCTGAATCGGCTAAGAGCAGACTAATTAACACTCTTCGAGTGAAGGGAAAAAATTGTCCAGCCAAGCACATTCCTTTAAAAGATCCCTATGATTCCCTTACACGAGATGTACATGTGTCAAAAATCCCTATTGAAATCTATAAGTATATATTCACAGGGATAAAAGTTGCATAATTTTATCGTCATTCCGTTTTGTGTCGTCCTGTGTTGTGTGCTCGTCGCTTTTGCTTGTACATAATGCCTGCTTCCCGTGATGG
>JAOUZG010040121.1:270913-292547 GCA_026289955.1 Argiope argentata
ATATATATATATATATATATATATATATATATATATATATATATAAAGTTTCATCAGATTTCTCTCATTTTAGGTTCGAAACTCGGTTTAACAGAACTGCAGTGAGAGTTGTCCTGATGCTGCGGTGATCAGACGAGAACCGGTGCTTTCAGCATTGTATGGTGTGGTGTTAAGTGCCCTGGTACTCGTTAAATACTTTCGGTTCAAATGTCTTTTAGTGGGGGGGTTGTTGAAAAGTGGAGAGGGGTGTCGACCGACGTGAGTCAATTGACCTACTTTAAAAACTGGAGGTCTTCTCGAAACGAACGCGCTTTCTTCCGAATAACATACAAATATAGCTAAATTAAATATGATAAAAGTGATAATTTGACTTTTATGACTACGATTATTTCGTAATTAAGAGTTTATAGAGCTATCTATCGTGAACAGGAGAATTTTTTTCCAGTTATAATTTGATTCTATTTGTATACAAGTTTTCAGCAATTTTATAATAAATTTACTAAAACATACTAAGTTTTGGAATCGAATATTGAATTAGTTTTCAAAATACGGTATTTTGTATATTTACTGACAAAACTATCTCGATCCTCAAGTGTTCAAAGTTTAATTTTGTAAATAGAGCAATTGAGATTTAGATAGTAATATTATATTGAGTAATTTAACAAATGATTGACTTTCGTTATGTTGTGTTAAAGGTAGTAGTAAAATATAATTTTAAGCCCCGATATAAACTAGCTTAGTTGCAATTTAATATAACAAACTTATTAAAATAGTTTAGATAATATCTAGGGAATTTTTAAGTTTTTGCGTAAAAGTTACTTATATTGGCCCACAAGCAATTGCTAAAATTCAATTGTTTGAAGCAAAGGAACTACTATCTTGAATTATAAAATAAACCTTTTAAACAGTTAAAATTATTACAAATGAAACAACCTGAAGAAAAAAATCCATTAAATCCATCAAATATTTATTAAAAAAGAACGAAAACTAAGATTATGTATTTTCGTAGCATATAATATACTTCGTAGCAAAGGAAAAAGAAATAACTACGCTGCTCATAAAATCTCAAACTTATTCTTTTATATTGCATACTCGTGTGAATTTGGGAACGCATTTTTTTGCTTTAATTTTGCTTATAGAAATTGTTGAATTTGGGAAACTATTAGTTCAATCTAAACAACTTGTTTCCGTAATTGCATAGATGACCGAAATTTAAAACCATTTCTTTAAACTTGAAAGTGCAATTCACAAAAAAATAATTATGTACGCTTCAAAGATAATTAAACTACAAAACTTTTACAAATTGTCTTTAATTAAGATGATTTTTCTGTGACTGTACATTAAAAAATGGCATCCCTTGATACATCCTCGTTCCTGCATTAAAAAATCGAGAAAGAAAGATAGGAATTTAGCATTCTTTCCATACATGTTATATTCAAACTCCTTTTGTGAAAAAAAAATGTGTCTGTACATCAAAAAACGGCATCCCTCTATACATCCTCGTTCCTGTATTGAAAGAACGAGAAAGAAAGATCGGAATTTAGTATTCTTTCAATATATGTAATATTCAAACTTCTTTTGTAAAATATAGAATATTTCAGTGAAAGAAAAGACGTGAAAAATTATGAATATATAATTATAAATAGTTATATCATTAATTAGTTGTCTTTATATTTATTTTTAAATTGAAAGAACAAGGAAAATGTTTTACTTTACAATAGTTTTATAGAAAATAGACATATTCAATTAATGAATTTTTATTGATATATTCAATTAATGAATTTTTATACCTTTCAAAATGTAATCGTAATATTTTGAATCTATATACATTTTTGCAACAAACAAAATTCGAGGAAACTGCGAAGAAATTTTCAATAAAGTAAAGCCAGTTAAAGAAGTAAGACAAGCTTTGCTATCAAGCTAATGGTAACCGTTAGTTTATTTAAGTGGCTGGCTATATAGAGTTAAATCTCGATTTAAAGCTGGCGAAGATTATGTTCATTTACTGAATTTCCACTAATTCAATGGAATGGAGCTCTGGAATTAAAGGATATTGAATACTTTAAAATAGAACACGAAGTTTATCTAGAGATAGATCCCGAATTCACTGATTATTCACTCTGATACAAAATCTTCAGATTGAAAGAGGATGAACTTGCTAAGAGAAGAAAAATCTGACTGACGACAAATTTAAAAACTTGAGTAAGATTTAAAAAATATTTGTTGCTTAAAATTTCAGCTATTTATTTAAGACCGTGAACAATAATAAGTCGGTACTTACGTATTAGATCGTCTTCGCCAACGGTTTAGTATCTCATTGGCGACGGATTTAAGTTTGGCGATAAAAATCAACAGATTACACCGGATTGTCATAATTGGCGGTTTAGCAACTTATTGGCGACGACTTCAAAGTTGGCGATAAAGTTGGACGGTTTAATACGTAAGTACCAATAAGTCTTATTACAAAGCTATAACCAACTGGAGTAGTCTTGCCAAAACTTTCTCACATACTTGCTTTATTATATCGCATTAAAATTAAGTATTATAGAATCATATCTAATTTTATTTCTCAGCGAAATCTTGAATATAATATTTATCAAACAAGTTAGATATAAATTTGATTATCGACATCAGAAACTTTATAATATTGATTTTCATCACTAAAAACACCAGGGGGGGAGCTGTCTTAGCAAATTTTTTCGAATGTAGTCAAATAAAGATGTTCCAGTAAACACCTTACATGGCATTGGTCTACAGTAGTTACGAATATTAACCTTTTGCATGAATTTAGCATTTTGTCGCATAACTGGATAGCGTTATTTGGCGAACGTTTGGATGATTAATTACTGTTACGGTTAGACCCTTGTTGGATTTCGTTAAAAATTTGGTAGGTTGCTATGATAAAGCTATTAAATATTTTATTGAAATTTATTTATTTAACTCTCTTAGTTTTGTAATTATCGTGCTAACTTATATTCGAACAGTCAAACAGACAGACAGACTTCTGGACGGATTTTGCTCAACATTTGACAGAAATAAATATGTGGTGTAAGGACAGTATACCATATTTAAGTCATCTAATTCAAAGCGAATTTGAATGATCTTTATCACAGACAGACAGACGAATATTCTCCAAAAGAACTCAGAGAAGTCTAAAGCCTAGAGATTCGTCAAATTCTCGAATTCGAGCTTTTTGACGATTACTATAAAAGGTGTCTCACAAGATATGCAACATCTAATTTTTACAGATTTCAATAAAAAAGTTAAGACGAGTATTTTCATATACAACTTGTGGGGTTTCCGAATAGAGCGTCATAATATAATTAATATGTGACGTATCTAATCTAAGATGTGGTGCTTGTGTCATGAGAACAAAACCAAGAGAAAATAAATGTTTATTTAGAACTTTAAATACAATAGATTTGAGACACGTCGGCTATTCTAAAAAAAGCGTCGAAGTTTGGATTGAAGTCCTTAATTGTTTTCTGCAAAACATATGTTGTAATTTCCTTGACTTCGGGTTTAGTTGCTGATCTCAAGCCATCCAATGTTGAGGGTTGTATGAGATACACTGTGTCTTTCAAACGTCCCCATAAAAAAGTAGTGAGAGTTAAGATCTGAGGAGGAAGGTTGCCATTCCCGACCCTTATTTGTTTCGTAATGGAATCTAACTCGATCAGTCTATCTCGAAATTGTTCAGCTAAGAGATCGAAGTGTGGCGAGGTCTGGCACTATATTGCACAAACCAATAATCCCTTATCTTTTCTATGCTATGCGAGAATGGTCTGTCACTGTCATTCAAAAACTTTTTCTTTCTGAGCTTTAGGTTCTATTAATTTACGTATCTTTTCGCAAACATATAAGCCGGTTACTGAAATATTCCGTTCGTTCTTTTAATAATAGTGCCGTTTATGTTGTGGTGATTGCCGAATTATTTCACCATGCTATGTCATGACTGCAATACATAACAAAGCAGCACCATGAAAACACGCTCAATCGAATAACTTCTCCTTTCAGAATCAAACGAATAAGCATATTACACAGAATGTTTTTAGTAAATAACGCGTGATTCCTTCACATCAAACCTGTTTTCTAATCTTGTACACCACTCCAGGAATTTTGACATTCATTTGCAAACATGCATTTCATCTCCTTGCTTGTCAAGAATTTGCATAATCACCTAGGGAAGCTTCCAAACTGGTCAATCATTTGTATGCCTCTTAATTTAGGATAAAAACAATTGGATTCATAATTAACGTTTTTCGTTTAATTAAAGAATGACGTTATATTCGGGGAATCTCACATGTTGTATACCAAAATAATCTTTTAAACGTGTTATATCCACATCTGTAAAAATAAGACTCTGAATACCTTGTGAAACACCTTGTACTTTCACCCTACTAAATAAAGGAAAAGTAAAATACTGTTAATCGAGATCCTTTTCTAACATTTCGATTTAGGAGTTTTCAAAGAAAAAAATCTTTTTAATCAGTCGATAAAACCTGACTTAATGATGACACACTCCCCAATTGCTTAATGAGCTGGTGCAATTGCTAATTTATCAGTTTTACATGTATAGTCATAGTATATTTACTTCATAGAGCGGAGCAAAATATATTTTCATGATCATAAATATCTTTGCCAGAATATTTGAATTTAATTTGTGTTCTTAGAAATGTTGTTATAACCTTGCAGAATATATAAATTACGTTCTAAATAAATTAGCTTCTTATATTTGGAATTGCTACAGTTATCAAACTATTTTGTCTTCGAAATCTTTTTTGAAAGAGATTCTTAAAATTATTTATTTATGACAGTCAAAATGAGCTTATTAATAAAAGAGAAGAAAATACAATTTTAGCATATCAAAATGTGCCTTATAATCGACATAATAATAGTAATTACATAAGTCTAAGAACATTATTCCTTTTTCACGGAAAACTTATTATATTTGGAATTGCTAAAAACACCATGCATTTATGATTTCGGCGTCAACAAATTTACGGAGAAGATTATATGATCGAAAAAGTCTGCTGTAACAATATTTGATGATCTGTTTAAGTTATACAAAGATTTGTTTCGAAAATTACTGTGAGTAAGAAATTGCGCAGTTTAACTCTCGATTCTTGATAGAAAAAAACTGATTATCATAAACAATTTCCAAATTACAAACTCGGTGAAGAAAATGATTAGATGGATTTGAGAAAATTAGAAAATTGACTCGAAGAATGCTTTTAATATCGTATTAAAATTTAGAAATCCGAAATAAAAGTCACAAAAGTGCATAGAGAAAAGTTTAAAGAAATTGGAATCATAATTAGTTTTAAGCTCTATATAATGGCAATTTAAATTCTTTGTTTTCTTTCACCTATTTATTAATTGCTACTTTTGTTTCCCTAACTTTTTTTGGGTTTTTCGGATTTTTATTTTGGCTTCCAATTTTTTTTGATTGTTTAAATACAATGATATATACATATAAATTGTCTTTAGTTTTTGTAATATTCATTAAGATTGAAAAAACCCCCTTTCTATGAAACATGTACTTATTTGAAATGGAAAGAAGTCCGGTTGTCTTTGCAAGAGAATATTAAATACTACACTGGATTGTTTTTTATTTTGAATATATATTCTAAACAGTGATACAAAACTTCATGGAGAAGAAAATGATCTTTTATTAATATTATAGATAATTAAGAATAAATATCCTAATATGTACATATTTAATATTATTCTAGATTAGTAAATAATCAACTTCGAATTAATATTAAAATATTCTTCGAATAATTTTTCAATTTATATTTTTTATAATATTATTAAATTCTTACTTTATTTAATTTTTTATTAATAGATACTTTTAAACCATGATACATATGAGAAAACGAAACCGGAATAAAAGACAGTGACAGGAATACTCTAAATAATCTTTCATGGCCAATGACCAATCTTTCCATCTTCTTTTGAACATATCTTTTATGAGTATTCTTTGGAAAAAATACTAAGTAGGAAACAATAACAGTCCCTAGAAATACAGAACAGTTTCCTACTTGTATCAGCTTTTATATTTAGCATTATTTGAAAAGTTTGTGCTAGTTTCATCTTACATTTTTATCGTTTTCAA
This sequence comes from Argiope argentata, assembly GCA_026289955.1. NCBI lineage: Eukaryota > Metazoa > Arthropoda > Arachnida > Araneae > Araneidae > Argiope > Argiope argentata. The sequence continues at coordinate 277,032 of JAOUZG010040121.1, forward strand.
CAAAGACAGATGTTACAAGGGCAGATGTTTTTGTCCGCGCAATTGATAGTGTCCCAATTTAAACATAACAAATGAGAGAACAATATTAAAAAAAGAGGGAAAATCGCGTGGACGCAGACTGATCTATCAAAACGTGACCTGCAGCAGTAGAAAGCATGTGATCCAATCATAACAACGATAACAATTCTTTGTACTGGAGAAGAAAGAAACATGGGCTGTTCCAATCCGCATCGCAGTAACAAGATGTTTCTACTGAAATGGCTAATTACCTTTATTCAAGCGAACGTGAACTTCAGCATTTTATTCTTTTAATAAATGGAGCAAACCTGAAATGTAATCAGTACGTAAGAACTGGTTGACATTTAACAGAAAATTACAGCTTTAAATTACCTGTAAACTCTCAAGGTGGTAATTTTCTTTCTAATTTAAGAAGGAAAATATTAATTAATATACATTATGTTGTTTGAGTTTGTCATATTGCTTATTCAGACACGTAAGTTTTTTTTTCTGTCTTAAATAAAGTATAAAATTTGTCAAAAAGTTTTTTAAACATTTACTTTCAATGCACGATTTCTTTACTATTTATAATTTATATATATATATATATATATATATATATATATATATATATATATATATATATATATATATATGGATGATTCAATGAGTGGTAAAATTACTAAACCTTTTTTTTTTCTCAGAAAATTATGGCAATATTCTCATAATGATGTTTGTATGAACTTATATCAGGTGTAGCAAGTTTTAAGAGTAGAATTTGGAATTTGCAAATATCTAATTGCGAATAATTTTAAATTTGTTAGTTTTGTTAGAATTCGAAATTCAACTTTAGGAATTAAATCATAATTTTAAGAACTTTTACTAAGATAGAAATAAATACTATTCCGAATACTATCCGAAATTTAAGTCTAAAAGTAAAACAGGAATTGATTTTATGCTGATAAATATCAGCAAATATTGATTTGTTTATTATTCAAACTAATATTAAATTTATTCTTAATTTTAATAAACCCAGAACAAAAACTGCAGAACGTGCAATAATAGAAATGTATATAAGAAGTATAAAAAATTTTCATAAAAGAAGTGTACCATAATTTTTCATATTAGAATGTGCTTATTTCTTTTTCTTTTAATTTGTCAAAAATAATGGAAATTATATTATACTTTTCTTTATTTAAATTTGATGAATCCTTACAAGTATTATATTTAAAAAATAATAATAAAGATATCATTAAATCGAAGAAAATATTATAGCGTTATAATATATTACTTTATTAATAAAAATGTTTTGAAATAATTTTATAATAAAATGGAAAAATTTTAAACACAGTAAAAGTTTCCACTCTTACTTTTTGCAGTTATTTAAGACACATTCCATAGAAAAAGTGTCTAACGGGATGTTTTCCTTAAATGTTATTTAGAAGAAGTATTTGATGTTATATATATTTTGCCAGAGTTTCTGCATATGCATGTTTCTTTTGTAGTTTCTGCATTTATCATACGCCTTCAAGAATTTCAACCTATAGAATTTATACTATTCTAGTGTATATTTGCGCTTGAATTGTATATTTCTCTGAAATCCTAAAAATATGTACTTCAAAATTCTTTAAGCTACTCTATTGATTCCAAGAACTTATTTTTTTTATATGCAATCGGTATATTTTTGAGCTTTACTATTTATGTGCTCAGTATTTTAAGCAGAAGAAATATTTATTCCAAATACTATTTTATATTTTGTTTTATAAATATTTCAAAACTAATTATATTTAAATAATTTCTTTATTGAGAATTTTTCTCTTTGAATAGGATTATAACTTTCATTTGCACTTATACTTAAGTAAATGCCAAAGGAGTTGGGAGTTATGAATTTTTTAATTCAGTTTGAAAATGTAAGAGTATTTTACCCCTTCATAACTTTGTATTTGTTAGCTGACATTTATATAAAAAATTAAATCAAATCATTTACGCCATTTCAGTGAAAACATAAAATAATATGACTTCTTTAAATGTTTCACTTTTACGATAATACTTCAAAATGATTACCAAAGATTTTTATGGTAACATTGTTAAGCAAGAATTTTAAGATGGATTTCTATGGTAAGATATAATGAAGTTGAAGTATAACATTTAGTAATTAATCAGAAAGTTACTTGACACACTTATAATCTACTAATGCATTTTGTAATCTATATTGAATGTTTGAATTTCGAGAAAAAACGAATCGTTTTAGAAAATTTGAAATTACCAATACAGGCATTTGTTCGTTGTGGCAAGAAGAAATTATGAAATACCAAACTAAGTTAATTTAATTTTTCAACAGTATTTTTGTTTAAGGTTTTAAAATAATAGCTAAAGTTTTCTATATTATGAAGTTCTTTACCCTTTTGTATTATAGAAATTATATAAGTCGATTTCTGTGTTTATATTTTATATATCCTGATAAAATGTTCTGATAAAATAATTTGCCTTAGAATAATTAATTGCTCTAAAAATATATTTTCTTTTCGATTCAGTTACTTTACCTTTGTGTAGAGAAGAAAATAAAACCTGACCAACTTTTCATAGTTACATTTATTTTTGAAGAATTTAAAACGTTCTATGCAGTACAACAATATAAATTTTTGAATGCTTTTTCTTAATTTCTTAAAGGTTGGAATTTAGAATCGATTTTTAATTAATTTCTTGGTACTAGATTTCTGAAATTTTGAACATTTATTGGATTCTAATGATAATGGAATGTTTTAATAATTTTAAAGCTTTTAATTTTTAAATAAAATTTTAATTGAACTAAAATTAATTTAAGAGATGTGACTTCACTTATGCATGTTAATTTCTAACCATGAAATGAATCATGAGTAATGAATTATGATATAACCATGAATAATAAATATGTTAAAGAGAAAAAACAAACAAACTTGAAAAAAAAGCTTTAAAATCCTTTTATTGTCATGTCTGCTATTTTTTAACATTAAAAATAATCTTTTAAATATTTATAGAATCTTAAAATACCTTTTGAAATTGATTCAAGTCAAAATATTTCTTTCAGAATTCCATATTTTTTATGGCGTTGTTTTCACATCCAGATTTTTGAAAGAATTTATCCTCTTTCACGCTTTGATAAGATAGTTTTTTAAAGAAAATTCTTTAGTTATTATTATTTACTTAATAATTACAATAAAAAATTGTTATTCTACTTTATATTCAATATATATTTTGCCATGGAAAAAGACATTTTTTGTGAGATAGGATAGAGCAATAAAATTATTAAAATTTTGATTCTACTTTAAAAAAAGATATTGAAATTAACTTATACTTAGAATATTAAAAAAAATATTTTTAGAGAGCGTTTTTTTAGAGTACGTAGAAAGATGTTTTTCTATTAGATGATAACTGTTGAAAGGTTATTTGGATGCTAAAATAAAAATGCATTTGAAGAGCATTTTTTTTTTCTAAATTAAGAAAAAAGTTTGGCTCCGAAATTTTTACTGTTATCTAAAAACATGTCATATTTAATACATGTAGTACTGGGAAGATTATTATAAAAATTAAATCAGGTTCTTCTAATGGGGCTATAAGGAGAATAAATTCTTATTAAATATAACTTCCTTTATTAACCTATATACATTTTCATTCTTCGAAATGTTTATGGAAATGCCGTGGCGTGTTTTTTACTGTGTATTTTTTTCAGTTAACGTTGCAATGCCTTAAAAAATTTTCATTATAAATTACAGATATCAATGAAATGATAAATTTATTTTTAAAAAAAATAATTTTTGCTAAACTTCAACAATAATAGATTATAGGAAACGGCCAGAATAAAATGTATGTTAATTTTCATACTGATTATCTTTTGGAAAGCAAATCAATCATACATACAGGGTGTTTACTCTTTTCATAATTTTCATATTTTGTTTCTAATCCGTTGGAGCTAGACATGTCTTTCCAATTGGAAAAACGCTTTAAATAACGTGAAAAATTATGTTCTATATTTGAGTCAGTAAATATATTTCTCAAAATGTTACAAAATCTTACTTTTTATTAGCTCCTCGATCTAATTAATTATATTTAATAAAATATAGTTGATAATTTAACATTTACCCCCCCTCCATTCTTCTCCGATAAAAACTGATCGACTTATAAAGCGTTGAAAATTACTATTTTAGATAAATTTTCCATATAATATTGAGGCCCCGAGAGATTTTAAGGGATCACTTACAAATTGAAAATATGCAGCATTGTTTTACCTTTTCTAATGGTTCCTTTAAATAAGTTTGTGGATGGTAAAATTAAACAGATATAAATTGGCCAGTTTTAATCGTAAAACAACACATTTCTTTACCGTATGTTTCGAAATATCGCAATTTTTTTAAAAAGAAATTTAGTTGACAGGACATGGGGGATCGTATAAGATGTTAAATTTTTGAAAAATATGTTTATTGAATCAAACATAAAATATAATTCTTCTCGTCATTTAAAGCGTTTCTCAATTGGAACGATAAGTCTATTTCTAATAGTGTGGAAAGGAGTTATCGAGCCATGATGAGAATGGATACTGTGAATAGTGATGGAATCAGCATTGATCGTTCGGCATTTTAATAGTTTCTCTTGCCATTCGATGCCAGCCTTCGTCCTGGCATAGGAATAGCGCGTCTTATCCACGAACTAGGCGTCCCGGGTTCCAGTCCCGGTTGGGGCATGGTTGTTCTTCTGGGTTCTATCTGTAAGGTGTGTGCATGTGCCCCCTGTAAAAGGGGACTGTGCAAGCGAATGTGATGACTGCGTAGCTAAGTCGTACTCTTGGCCGTAGTTGGCGTTACTTCAAACAAGAGACGCTCATTTCGGCTTAAAATCGCAGATGCATCAGCGAAGCTTGTCCATGGCAAGTACCATTAGAAACAACAACAACAACGTCCCACACATTGATTTTATTATTCTCTTTGAATATGGTGGTATTTCACGTTTAAACAGTTTTACTGAAAATGAATATTTAACTATAAATGGATAATTTAATGTACTGAATTTCTACAATATTAAGCTGCGATTACACCGTTCATTGAATTTATTGGATCATGCGAAATACAAGGTATCTGACGGTATGCTATCTTTAACAAGAATATGGCTAACAATGAATGCTATTTGATATCGTGTATGAACATCCGATTATACGCAAGGAATAAATTTAATAGCTCTTTTATGATAGAAAATGAAAATTTCATAAAGCAATTCAATATTTAACATATGCTATTTCACATATTCTACATTATATAATGCTTTTATATATTAGTTAAGAGCATGTATAGTAAATTTAGTGAAAATAATTTTACAATTTTCTGAAATGCACTGAATATTTTCAATAAACTTCAGTCAGAAAGAACAACAAATAAAAAAATGCTAGTAAGAGTTTTTTTTATTAGTTTGTAAGAATTTTTCACATAATATTTTAAAATTTTTATTATGAAAGGTATTAACTGAAATTAGTTTCTTCAAAAATCCAGAGCCGTATATCGAATTTTCACAAAGTTATTAAGTTAAGGGTAGATAAGTTGGGTATAAAGAAACTTTCTACATCTTTATCTACATATTTCTTTTTACCTTATTTGTGCTCCTGATTAGTTGGCAACCATCTAACGTCATTAAAATTCCGTTAGTTTGGATTTTATTGAAACAACACTTTTCATCGATTATTGAAATGCTGATAAGCAGTAATTGAGAATGTTGATGTGAAGAAAATAAAACAAACACACACACTCAATTTTGATAGATTGTGTCTCTTTAGAATAATTTGATGTCTAAATATCGCGACTTAGTTTCGATTGGTGTTAAAACCAAATTTTTGTTAGTAACAACTTTAACCAGTTTTTAAATATAATTTTTTAAAAACAATTCGCTTCTAGTTAAACATCAAATGTTTATTTTTAAATACTTATTTGAGGAAATTTGTCATAACATTGAGAATGCAAACGTTGTTGAAATGCATTTCTTTTACTTCAAGCCAGTTGTCATGACTTAATGGAAAAAGAGATGTCAAATTCTTTATTAGGCAATAAATTTGGCGCCAAACGTTGAGTTGCTTGACGATCTCATCTTTATCCAAAATGTAATATGCATAATATTATACAATTTTGTTTGTTTCTTTCTAATTTTAAAAAATTATTTTACCTAAGAGAACAGTTTTGCAAATTGATCGAAGCATTCCTTTTAAATAAAGCTATTTAGTTTATACAAATAACGATTTCAAAATTAAATCTGATGAATGATGATGATTCAATTTAATGCTAATATTCAGATAAAGGAGGAATTTATTCTTATTTCTGAAGTTAATTTTCATTTTTTTATCTTGTTGCTACTTATGGCACTCGCCTAGAGACAAGCCTCCCACTGATACAGCAGCAAATTTAAGCCGAAAGGAGCGTCTCTTGCTTTTGAAGTAACGCCATCTAAGGCCAAGAGTACGACTTAGCTATACTCTCACCACATTTGCTTGCACATCCCCTTTTTACAGGGGGGCACAGTCACACATCTCACAGATAGCACACAGAAGAACAACCATGTGCAAAATGGGACTCAAACCCGGGACTCTCAGAACACGAGGAAGACTCGCTACCTCTGTGTCAGAAAGCCGGCTAATTTTTTTTAAATATTTAATCTTATCATTTTAAGTTTTCTGAAACTGAAAGAAATTGTTTAAAAATTAAATCTAATAAGGTTTAGACTTCGAGTACAGAGGACTCTAGGTTTGAAAGTAGGCTTAACTATGATTGACTTACTCGCGTCCTCGAACTCGCTAATCTGATATCGTAGGAGAAACTCAGAATTCTATTTCGTGACAGATATGTCGCATTTGCGGTCCTGAAGCACGTTAAATCTGTCGTTGTGAGCCAAACGTCCCTCCACTGTTGTGATGCAGAAGATGGATAAGAGAGATGCCAGCTCAGGGGTCATCCTTGCCATCTGGTCGGGATTCCAAATTAAAAAGTTCATCCTAAAATACAAATTCTGTTGTTTTCAATCAAATCGTTAGTATAAATACATAAAACTATTTAACAATTTATAAATTATGTATAATTTTTTTGTAATTACTTTTGATTACACTTTTTACAATTACTCTTGATTACTCTTTTTGTAATTACTCTTGATTACTCTTTTTATAATTACTCTTGATTACTCCTTTTGTAATTACTCTTAACTTGTATAATTATTCTTGCAAGAAAGCAATATTTGTAATAAATTATAAATTATGGTAAGAAAAAAAGTAAAATTGAATGTTATCAAATTCATTACTCCATGAAACAAAATTGGCATTGTTTGTGATTCAGTCCTAATTAAATTCTATGGTTAAAAGAATACAAAATTATCTGATATATAATTCCAGCATCAAGACTATCAAGCCTCTCACAATTATATTTATACAAACATGTAATATGATGAGTTTGAAAAAATACTAATTTTATTGCACGGAAACCAGTCAAAGCAAATATTAATACATTGTCAACTCAATGCCGTGGTATGAAATTGTTTTAAAATGTCACAAATGTTTTTAATGAAATCTCTAATCTGATTGAATAACTTATAAAGTTTTTAAAAGACCTTAGTTCTAGTCGCTGTCATAAATTCCTCAAGAACTAAACACACAAACTATTTGTTTTTCTGTTCTGTATGAATAAAATGAAATTTTTAATAAAGTATTAAAATGAATTCTAGCTTGCATTTACACACCAAAATAGATAACAAACTGAAAATCAACCAAAATACCTTTCCGAAATCAGCACTGAACTGAACAGTGATGAAAATTCAATTTCTTAATTTGTTTTGATGTTTTGTTCTCTTTATGTGTTTACACAAGCTTTAAACTCTATATGTCAGGTGTTAAAACTTTAATTTAAAGTGATTCCCGGAACAGGTTGCAGTGAACTCAACGCTTCCCTTTAGTTGACAGGCTTGTTATTCTTTTTCTTTCTCACTTCCAGTAAATATTATTGTTCGCAAGTTCAAGATGATTGTCAAGTTATTCAAATTTCTAAACTTGGGTTATCCAGGAATTAATTAAATATTCTCTAACAAAAGATTTCTTTACTGTTTCTCCGAAAATTCATTTAACGGTACTTGTAGGTTCATTATTGTGGTGAAGGCATTTCAAATATCTAGGGGATTTTATTAAAAGCTATGTTAATTATTGATAAGATTAAAAATTAAATCTTTAGGATAGACCTGCTGATGAAAGGCATAACAAAAGACTAGATCTTACCACTCATGATTCTGCACTTGAGGATTGGTTTGAACTTTTTGAATAAAAATGATGATTTTCTGAGAATAATTCGACTTTGAATTCCTTCTTTTTGAAAAGTTTGTCCATTCACTGCTTTAAAATAAATTGAACAGAATTGAAACGATACTTATTGTCAATAAGATATTTGACAATAAGATGTTCAAAAGAAAGCAGTTGCTAATAGTGAGTTTACTTATTTATGTTTTTTTTATCTGAGAATAAGATGCAATGTTATTTCTTTATATAAAATTTATTACCATATTTTTTAATAAGAGAGTTCATTCTGAAAAAAACACTTGTCCAGATAAAAGTTATTGTTTAATCTAAGTGCTTTTTATTCATAATTTATCATAAAAAAACACGCAAAATATTAAAAATTAATTCTTCGAATAAAATTTATTTCGATATTTTATTCTATCGGCATTTGAATCGAAATAATTATTCGTTTTTATACAAAAGTAATTGGTCCGTTATTGCTTGTAAATGAACAGAATGTGATTCAACCGAACATTTCTCGAAATATTTTTGGGTAAGTTTGAATAAATTATTTTTTTTTTCTGCAGAAAATTTACTAGTTTATTATTACTAGAAAAATTTAGTTGTAAATGTAAAATATTATTCTAAAAAGTGTGCATACATTCACAAAATTTACAGATATTCACTAAAAGTATGTACATATGTCAATGCGATAATCTAAATAAAAGTGTTCTAATAGAGTTTTATGCTAGTATGGGATGTAAACATTTTTCCTACGCAGGCAGGCAGGCAGGCACGCGCGCGCGCACACACACACACACACACACACTAAATTCGATAAAAAATGAATACATTTTTTCTAGGAAATTTACTAGTTTATTATTACTAGAAACATATCCTTGTAAATGAAAATGATTATTCACAAAAAGTGTTTATATATTCACAAAAAGTATGTATGTATATATTCCTGTGTAAATTAGTTTCAGGATAAAAGTGTTCTATTAGATTTTTATGCAAATATTAAATTTAAACATTTTTCCTACTCGGGTATATATATTTGAAAGTCATTTACATATACATATTGAATTTGATAAACAAATTGAAAAAGCTATTTGAAATTTTTACATGTGTATGAAAATGACACAATTAAAGCAAAATAGAGTAAATTTATTGAATACATGCACGCTGTGTATTTAACATAAATCAGAGTCCCTATTTTTTCCCCTCTGAATTACACATTTTAAACACAAATCGTTTTTAACCCTTTTATGATCCGTATAAAAATCATAATATTATTCCATGGTTAAGATATGACTAAAAAGCACTTTTTTAAATTGTGTATTTATATTAGAATATAAAAAAAATCATACATATAATTTTCGTACTGCAAATAAATTAAAAATAAACATCACATGAAAATACGATTATTTAAACAGTTTCAAATAACAAATATAACACAACGCTAGAATTCATTATGAACAAAAACTTCGAAGCTTTTACATGACAAGTACAATTTATGATTTAAATTTTGTTGTTGTTGTTACTAATGGTACTTACCAGGGATAAGCTCGCTGGCAAGCGATTTTAAGCCGAATGAGCGCCTCTTGTTTTTGAAGTAGCGCTAACAAGGACCAAGAGTACGACTTAGCTACACACTCATCCCAATCGCTTGCACAGTCTTTTTTTACAGGGGGGCACATTCATGCAGCTCATAGATAATGCATCTCGACTCGAACTTGGGGCGACCAAAACACGAGGAAGAGGCGCCACCTCTGTGCCAGGAAGCCGGCGTTCTAAGTTAAAATATAAATAGTTTCAAAAGATTTTGTTGTATTTATTTATCTCTAAATACAAAAAACTACATCGCAGATTACATTACAATATATTCTGAATCAGTTCACTTAACATTTACCTAAAATTTCAGATGTTACATTTTTTAAAAATATTTTTGAATGATTAGTCTTATTTTTTAAATCATTGTACAATGATACGCCATTATAATGTGTTTACTGGGGGTAATTGAAAATGCACATTTTTCCAGATCTAAATTTGTATATAAATACAAGTAATACAAGTTTTGATTGATTAATAATAAGGGCTGATAAGAAAATTGTTTGAAAAAAGATAATAAATACAATTTTATATAAATCGATAAAAAATGGCATGCATTTGAATAAAAAGTGTGTACGAATGACATCATTTTGGTGTTCATGGCTTCAAAAAAATTGATGAAATAATAGAACAACTCAATGTCATATTATGTCTTCATAGGAAGTTGATATATTTGGTTTCCTTCACTTGAAGATGAAACAGAACTTCGGATTAAAATCAAAGCACTTTTTAACTGCCTACATTACCCTAAAATTGGTTAAATTATCCATATTTAATTTGTTAGTTGATTTTATTCTTCTTAGATTTATAATCATTGTATCAACACATGGAAGGGAACACTTCAGATGTGGAGCTTCCAGCTCAGTTGTTAATGACCTTGGTGGTTAGAAAAATATTATGTGGGAGGATTGATTACCTCCTACTGATGACAGGGCATCCTTCCTATGGGAGTGGTTGTACCGCGGTTAGTGATGACCATAAGGACTTATATCCTCATTCCCCCCGGGACACTTCGAAAAGAGGAGGAGATGCTTATGGCATGGTGGTTGGATCTCGCCGAGACGTACATCTTACAAGAAGGGTTGTACCGTTCCCGGTGATGATCCTTAGGACTCAACCACAAAACTTTGGTTTATCCGTGTGCCTTTGGGAGGATTCGTGATCCAGTGACATGAATTCCCTCCCATATTGTTATGATATTAGGTATTGAAGAATTTTTCCTGCACTTTCGGGGCATGGCGGAGTTGGCTATTATTATGCATATTATGTCAAAATTTCAAAGCTGTATTTAATATTTAGTAGTATCTAAGTACTTAATATATTTATCTAAGAAGTGTGTATTACAAAAGATTTTTATTTTTTATTTTTTTATCCACAGTAGTTTTTCTTCACCATCACGTTTAGCTTGAGAAGAGATTAAGATTGAGCTTTAATTTTTCTGTACTTATTTATCATTATATATGTGGGAGTCTAACAAAATCTTTCCAAAAACTATTAGACTCCTCACATAACGGGATTTTAGTGGCGTGGTGTCTAGGGATTTCTTAATATTTACGGGTTCAATTTGAAAACTAAGATAAAATAATGCAAACGAAGGATGAAGAGACTTCTTTAAAAAAATAAAAGAATTTATTTAGAGTTAAAGGGAAAAATTTACAGAGGCAAGTATTTACAGGGAAATATTAAATGGATTAAAACATGGAGATATTAAACCAACAGAAAGTTAGATTATTTCCTCTAGGAGGACGTTAAAAGTAACGAAAACATTATGTGACTGAAAACATATTACTGCGTAGCTTTGCGAGCGAGAAACGCTGACGCGTGGAAACGTCTTTATCTTACAGTGGGCCTCTGCCTGAATATTAATTGTGGCAGTTTTTCAAAAGCTCTATAGATGGAGTTGTTCTGGAATGTTGTATTAATTAAAATTATCGTCCTCTGGAAAATGATCTAACCTTTTGCAATTTTCGCTTTGATTTACGTCTACCATCGAACATTAATAAAAGAAAAAATGAAAGCTAAAAGGAGGATTAAACAAAATAGCTCCGTGGGATATCCTGCATATATATGATTTTGTTGTGCATATATTCAGGATTAAAAAATTTATTTTTTTACATACAAAATATAACATTTTCTCATTTTTTGCAATATACAACAGTAAAAATATTATATCACTCTTAATATTAGACTTGTCTTCAAACTCATTCAAATTTTTATGTAAGTTAGTGAATCTATAAATGTAAATTTAGATAGAGGCAATCAAATTTGAAGAAACAATAAAGAATTTTGAGAAGTTCAATTTTTAAAATTTTAATGAAAACGCCAAATAAAAATGATTTCGTGTTCTTTCCGATGTAATTTCATTTCACTTTTAAGTTTCAGTTCTATCAAAATACTTTTAATAATACATAAAATTAAGAAAAATATCCGCTTAAACTGAGAGAAAATCTTATCTGAAGCATGCAATTACCTTTCTGGTGGATCTAGGTTTGTGGTTTTGGCCTCTCAAGTAGTGCTCATGCATTTTCAAAGCTTATTGATTGTTAACTATTTACAGTGGGAGTTCAAAAAATCGATGACATATTCATTCATTATTTATAACTGTCTATTATGATCAATAAGTAATAATAGATAATAATGGATTATAATTAAATTGAGGGCAGCATTTTCAGTTTCTTTTATTATACAAGCGACTGTCAATCTATGGGGTTATTGCCGATATATTTTGGGAAGAGAATAAGTAAATGCTTTTTATTTATACTGAGATATAGTAAAAAAGAGTATAAAAATAAATGTTTTTTTTTATTTCTAATGAGATATAATAAAAGAGTATAAAAATACATGCTTTTTATATCAATTTTTGGAGTTATATCCATTATTTTTTCTCCAGTGGAAAAAGATCGAAATGAGCTTGGAAATAATGAGGCATATGACTTTGAAATCATATAACTCAAAAATTTATTACATCAAAACACATTAATTTAGTTTATCTCTCAAAGTTGAGCTATGAATAGTTCCAACACTATTTGAAGATATAAATGGATATTTCGGATATAAATATAGTTCTTAATTGCGATTGACATTTCTTTATTACATTACTATTCTAAAAAATTATCTGCTCTTTATTGGAAAGAATATACAACAACATCAGGTCTCAAAATGGCAACTGATATGAAATTGATTTAATAAATTTATGTTGGAAGGGTAAAAAAGTAAATGATTTTAATATCAATATTTGAAGTTATATCCATTATCTTTTTTCTACAGTGGGAAATAATCAAAATGAACTAGAAAATAATGAGCCATATAACTCAGAGCTCATATAACTCAGGTATTTATTACATCAATTTAGTCTATCTCTCAAAGTTGGGCTATGAATATTTTTGATAATATTTGAAGATATAAATGGATATTTCTGAAAATATAGTTCTAAATCGCCAAGAACAATTCTTTATTACTTTAGAGCTCTAAAAATCATCCGTTCTTTATTAAACTATTGTAAAGAACATAGACCAATATCATGTAGCAAAATGTCAGCTTATATGAAATCAATTTAATCAATTTATATTGACATAGTATAAAACATGCAAAGCCTTTTAAACAATAAGCATTCTACTGATCCGAATTACCCTGGCTTGCAATAGAATTAGAATCCATTTATGCGGTTAAATATGTCCCAACTGCAACCGTAATTCCACAAGGCCTTTTGCCTCAGCTATTCCCATAAAGGCTGAATTATATTCGCGTGTAGAGTCTGAGGGGTCAGGATAATTGCTGTACGTCGCCATCATGCCCTGCAAAACACCACTTGACACGCTTCCGGTAATATACAGGTGCAGACCTCACTTGAAGACGAAGACTGTCATTAAGGGAAAACATTAATCTTTTCTGCAAAGAAAAGAGAATGCCAAGCAGAAAAATTTTATGCCTGCTATTTTCGAGAAGTTAAAAAAATAATCTAAGAATATAATATTCCTCAAAATTTTACCAGTAGAATATTAGATAGATTTCTAATGCTTTGTATGCCATTAAATAGTTTAAAATTGATGTTCCGGTGTAGCAATGATTGTATTGAGAATCAGTTAGAGATATGTATGTATGCTTTTTTATTGCTGCTATTGATTTCGAAGTTAAGTACGTTGGAAAAGATTTTTTTGCTTTTCATATCGCATTTTTATATTTCTAAGACTTGATTTATTTTTCTATTCTGTTTTTAAATAGGACATCTGTGGCCTGTTTGAAAACTTATTCCACAGAAAAATCCTCAATGTAAGCTATTCTGGTGCATACTAAATACGTGCAGGCCTTGAGGTCCCAAATGTTTTAACGGTGATGTGGAGTGGTAGCTTGGAGTAGGGGCCTGCCAGCACAAGCGACCACCTTGTCGTCGGACCGCATCTCAAAATTATAATGTCCTTCCCCCCAAAAAATCCTTAATGTTGCCTAATAATGGGGTGTTAAGGGAATCAACCATTTCTACTAACGATTCTATAATTCAAAGTCTATTTTTAGATGTGGAATGAAAATTAATCATGTCAATATCATATAGGATTAAATATACTCAATGTGAGCAATTCTGGCGCATGCTAAATACGTGCAGGTCTTCAGGTTTAAATCCCAACTGTCTTAACAGTGATGTAGAGCGGTAGCTTGGAGTGGGGGCCTGCCAGACAAGCGACCACCTTCTCGTCTGACTGCATCTCAAAATTATAATGTACTCCCTCCAAAAAAACATCCTTTATTGTTGCCTTATAATGGGGTGTTCATGGAATCAACCATTTATATTAACGATTCTAGAATTCAAAGTCTATTTTTAGCGGTGCAACGAAAATTAATCATGTCAATATCACATAGGATTAAAGAATGTTTAACATGAAATACTGCTTAGCAATCTTCGTAAATCAGTTGGAAAAATAATGAAAGATAAAAAAAAAAAAATTCTATTAAGCAGGCTGGGAGACAGGTTTTGCATTGCAAGAAAACTGTCTTACTACAGAGAATAAATACGAATTTTCTAGCTGAAACTTGAATTAAAAATCCAAATCAAATAGTCAATCAAAAATAATTGAATCGGGATAAATTTTGATTTTAATTTCAATTTTAGTACAAAATAAGTCTATGGCAAATTCTATGGCAATAAATATTCTATTTCCTTCATACATTAGATTCTTCTTCCAAAAAAATAAATTAACTATAAAAGAAAAAATTAAAAGGACAAATTTACATAGTTTGGACATTTTGATGCATCATTTTTTATAGAATTTATTTGCTTCCTTGTAAACAGAAAGCAATATAGAATTATTAAGAATGTATGTATTGGAAATAATATGTAAATAATCAAAGGAGATTATAGAAACAAGAAATAAATAAGATAACATTAAATTAAAATTAAAAAACGCCAAAATTCAAAGAAATTAAAATACAGCTATAGTTAAAGCATTATGAAATCAAAATTAAAAATTCGTATTCCTAACAGTGTAGTTTTTATTTTGTTTTAAAATACAGATATTTCAGCATTTTTGACATTTCTAATGAACTGCAATTCTTAGATTTTTTTAATGAAACAGCCGATTTATCTACCATAGAATTTTACTATCTATCTAATGACAGAAGAATCATGTGTAAACAAATGTATATGTGATGAT
>JAOUZG010040121.1:292947-353916 GCA_026289955.1 Argiope argentata
TTGTCTTTCGTTTTGTATTTCTTATGGAAAAAAAAACAGAAATTCGGTTTTCTAATTAAAATTAGTTTTTAGAATCTGAATTCGAGTATTAAAATTTATTTAAAATCTTTCCTATTAAAGCTTATGCTGATGTCTTTCATTTCTTGAGGAAGTTTTTTTTTTAAGTGTTCTTGTGAAATAGAATAAATGAAAATGAGTAAAATACACATCATCAATACAGTTAACGTTGCGCAAAAATATTCAAATCAATGTTTTGATTCTAGAATAAGAAAATTTAAGTGAGCATTTCTTATGCAAAAACATGTTTGTTGTGAGAGTGAATTTAATTTAAAAGAAACAGGGAGAAAAGATTATATCAAAGCTTCGGAAAATAGAATGCTTCGATGAAAACAAAGTACATTGTCTTCCCACATTGAAGAGAGAGCTTTTTTAACCTCAGGGGGTTTGTTAACAAATTATACCGCGTGAAAGATCAATATATTCGAAAAAGCAAATCTATGCTGCAAAAGAAAGTGATTCCATGGAGATTTTTATCTGAAGAGCTTTCTTACCAGTTTTTCAGGACAAAAAGGCTGGGTTTCTAAGAACCTACTTGTTTTGAAGATTTATATTTCATAATATGCTAGAGTCTTACAGTCTTCGATTGCAGATACAATAAATTAGAAGAGATACGTTATTTTTCATTAATCAGTTTATAAAATATCAGAAGTTTTACATTTCGATTCGACTGAAATGAAATTATTTAGATTTAAATGCTCAAAAGTTTAGTATTTTATATATAATTTAAAAAATTATTCCTGTAAAAGTGCAGAAAGTTATATATGATATTTATTTATTATTCAACAATAAGGTCGACAGTTTAACATACACAGTTGTGTTGAATTTCATTTGAAAATACGTATTTTTCATAACTTGATTGCATCTATTTTTCATTGGATATTAGCAAAGTTTTGCGTTACTAGTAGAAATATTACCAAATTTTTAAGAGCTGCAACTGATTTCAATAACTTTTATTGGAAATGGTAGCGTTCAAAATTTTTAAGACCCCCATGAACAGACTAAAATTACTAAATGTTCTTCTCTCATTCACCAACTCTAATTTTTATTCTGAAATTAAAAGAGAAAAAAATAAAGTTCGCAAAATAATAGGTTATTTTTATTATGGATAGAATTTCCATAGTAAGGATTTGAACTTCTGTTTTAATCCTGTTTCATAGAAAATATATCTATTATCAAATTCTCGGGAGAAATCATTTCAAATAAAAAGCTTTTTCATTCATCACGCACTGTTTACAAAAACAATACATTTCCCCCTTCCATAAAATGTGTCTATCATAGTGCAAATATCAGCAATTCAATCTAAACATTTCAGCGACCATCTGTATTCCGTCATATGATTGTTTTTTAGGGTGAAAGATTTTTAATATTCCACCCATGTAAACTACTCGTGCGAACAAGTGTTTTATCCACCATTTTGTCGCTACATTTTATATCTTATCTACTGGCCATTAATAAAACGGTCAACACATAGTAAATTTTCAAAAGAGGTCATTCCCTTTTTTGACGCGGTGTGCTTCAGTAGATTTGATGAATAGAATTCGGCTGAAGAACACGACAATGAATAAAATGAACTAAATAAACTCGCAAAGAATGAGGAGGGGATTTCCCGCCGAAAAAACACCTGCTCGGAAATGAAACCATTAATATTGTGCTGAAAAAACGTCAACTGAAAGATAAATAAGAATTTTTATTTTTTTGTGGATTCGTTTTATTCATTCACGCGTTAGGAAGAAATTGGTTTCATGTCTTAGAAGCATTAAAATGGAATGTTCAATATTAATGACAGTGTTGATCAAATGTTAATTTTCTTTGCTGTTCTTGTAGTCTGCCGTTTTTATTGAAAAATATACTTTATACTTGATTTCTTAAAGGGCTTACAGAGAAAGAGTTTCGTGCTCCTATAAATTTATTTGAGACATTTATTTTATACAATACAGAATTTATTAGTAAGTATCGCAATACGTTGTGTATACATAAAATAATTTTCAATTTAATCCTATGAAAGTTATAATACGATTTTCAAGAATTCTTGTACACAAACTATGGGCAATTGAACTTAAAATAAGATTAAAATGCACCTTAATGCAGAATTTTTCTCTTGCTTTAATTCTTAAATCTTACGATTATAAAGCGATATTTTTTACTTTCATCAATTTTTTCAATTCTTTTTATTCATTGATATTCCAAAAAACAATAATGGCAGATATGTAAAGAAGGCAAACATTTTCAGAAACTTTCAAACTGCTAATTGGGCCTCTTTTGACAGAAGCATTACATTATTCCTTAAGTAAAGATTACTTTTCCTAAGCCAATTAAGAAAATGCATATTATGCGGCAATTAACTTTACACAGGAGAGTCGAATTAATGATTACAGATTTTATAATCTTAATAGGTATATAAATAAAGGTATATATTCTTTAAGAAAATGAAGTATCGTATAGTTTTTTAAAATTGATTTTAGAGCTTTTTAAAGTAAATCGTGGCTTTCTCTTGGCCTACTTGCTTGTTTTTGCAGAGTTAAGAAGACATAGAAAGAATATTTCTACATTGTGCATAGAATTACTCAATTGAGAATAATTTCATTTGAAGGGATGAATTTAATTGGTAATCCTCAAATTAGCCTATATTTTTATGATGAATGCTGGCTATA
This sequence comes from Argiope argentata, assembly GCA_026289955.1. Classification (NCBI taxonomy): domain Eukaryota; kingdom Metazoa; phylum Arthropoda; class Arachnida; order Araneae; family Araneidae; genus Argiope; species Argiope argentata. The sequence continues at coordinate 295,659 of JAOUZG010040121.1, forward strand.
AGTTTACCAAATACTATCCCTTTATTAAGATATATTCTCGTCAATGAATGGAAAAAGTATCTTACCATAATAGTTTGTTAGAGGTTTTATAGTTCCATACTAATCATGATAACGTAGTGTCAAAGTTTAATTTCAAAATTTTGACTCACAGGATGTCGAACTATTGCTAATTATTTAAGAAATTTTTATATTGTCGAGCAACCTGCAAACACACAATTTGAATTGCTATGATTTTCTTTCAACGGGAATCCTTTCTATGATATTGATCGGATTTCAGAATATCGAAAAATATCGAGAAAATGTTTTACAATATTTTGTGCTGATAGAGAAGAAATCCACAGATCCCAAATTATCCAGATCGCTTTAAGAATTTAAAGATAGCCCCGCGAACGAAACACTCCCGAATGAAAAAAAATGCAAAGGCATTGAGGTATCTGATTTTTTTACATGTATAACGTCATATTTTAATACAAATTTTAAGTATTTAAAATATTAAAAAACAATTTTTAAGTCATTAAATTACTATACTATAAGCTGTTTTAAAATACTCTTAGATAAATGAATGTTTAATTAGACAGGTGTGTTTCTGTTGAGCCAACAAGAGATAAATCCGGAATTCACAAACAGCAAATAGAAATAAAAAGAGAAAAATTCTAAAAGTGAAAAAAGAATAAACACGAAAGCGAATTGCAGAGTGAAAGTGAGAGAAAGAGAAAGAGAAAAAAGATCAATTCGTAGAGTTCCATTTTGGGTCTTCGCCTGTTATCATTTTTGTTCTTTTAAATTCAGTGGCAATTAAAGCTGCTTTCATTTTCATCTCAAATAATTAGTTATGTGTGAGGTGAGCTTTCATTGGCTGCAGGGCGATCTACTCGATCTATATATTCTCTTACAGGTTGATTAAATTTCTGGCTTAGTTTTATGTTTTTACTGCTTTTTTATACCCATTTTCGTTCATTATTGAACTCTAAGAGTGGGAAAGTAAACAAATTCAATAAAAAACAGAAATGTAATTAAAAAAAAGTACTTTCAAGAGATTCTACAACCTTCACAAGCGATCACTATTGAACTGGATTTTGGCTGTTTTTCTAAACTTTGACCCTTTCTGATTTCCACTTAAGGCGACCAAAGACCTTCCAAATGATTTTTTGCAATTTCCACCTTGCTAATTTGAAATTTTGCAGGCATTAAGACTAACACTATCGGAGATGACACACAAAATTATAAAGTATTATTTTAATTTATTTATGAGTTCGGATGGGGGTAATATAATATTAACGATAAAAAAACGTTAATGAAAAATGTTCCATGCACTCCAAATTTGTTCGAAAACACTCCAATTTTTATTATTACTTTCTCTCTCCCTTTTGAAATAAAAGTTGGGGTTAATTTTTAAGTTTGAGTACGAAATATCAAAATTAATCAATATAATAACTTAAAATCACATATTTTAAAAAAAGTTTAAGTAGTTTTGAGTTATTACAATGAGTACGAAATATCAAAATTAATCAAACTTCAAGATTAATCCCCACTTTTGTTTCAAAAGGGTTAGAGAAAGTAATAATAAAAGTTGGAATGTTTTCGAACAAATCTGGAGCGCATGGAACATTTTTTATTAACATTATTTATAGCTAATATTATATTACCCTCCCTCCGAACTCATAAATAAAATAACATAATACTTTACAATTTTGTGTGTCATCTCCGATAGTGTTACTCTTAATGCCAGTAAAATTTCAAATTGCTAAGGTGAAAATTGCAAAAAATCGTTAGGAAAGTCCCTGGTCTCCTTAAGCGATGGTTTTAAAAAATATTTCCTTTTCACGACTGAATGTTAGCATCAAAGTGCTAGAGTATTTAAGAAGAGAATTAGAGGTTTTGAAACTCAAATATCCTCTTTGGGCATGATTCTGCTGCGAATATCTGAATCACTTTTTCAAAAGTGTTTAACAAATTTCAAAGTTCAATTACTGAAATTCAAAGCTGAAGGGCATTTTGAGGTTTGAAATTAAGCCAGTTAAAATATACACCAGTTTTACACAGAGCAGTCTATTCATAACGATTATTGAAGATCGCTTGAATGCTTTGTCTGACAACAAGTGAGTTGGTGAATACGAGATAGGATCACTAGAGGTGTCACAGATGTCGGGCGCAGGCAGCCCAGCAGACACAAAGAGAAGACAGGCACGCACTTAATGTATGGGGCAGCGACCGGAAACGGGTGAACCGCACGGCGATTGTGTTGTGAAACACACCCAAGTAATCACGTGCTCCATCATCAAACATTTGCACTGGAGTTGGCGTTCATTCGTTCCGCCGGGGAGGACCCCATCAGTTAGTTCATTACGATCCCCCCGATTTTTTTCATTATAAGAGTACCTCACAAATCTTGTACTCGCGTAACATCTGACACTGACGTAGACACCCGAGTTCTTGCCATCACTTGTCCACGTGACTGTCATATCCTATAACGGAATGGCCTTTCGATAATGATCGTTACGAGACAGATATTACTGAAACCAGAACTTACAGGAGTCATAATAATTGTATGTTGTTTTCATGTGAAATAAATCTAATTTTGTAGTAACAATGCTTACTTTTCTTACTTGTAAGTGGACCTAAAATGTTCTAGAAAACGTGATTCCTGTCACATTTGCTGTTTAGTCACGAGGGTATTGATCACGTGTGTTCCCGAGAAACCTGATTCTTTCAACGGGAGTCAATTCATGACCGGACTATTCAAAGTGAAGATGGCACTTTGAATATCTTCTTTAATGTAAGGAATAATAATTGGTTCTTGATATTTCAAATTATAGTTACTTCCAAATGATTTAAATTGTTATATCTTTATTATTATTTTTTTTCTGTTGATTTTCTACCTGCATCTCTCAATGATATTTCTACCGGATGTTTTTACACAAATCTAGCAATGTTTTCAGGTCGACTTATTTTTCAATCTTGACTAACAAATATCCAAAAAGTGAAGATGGTACTTTGAATATCTTCTTTAATGTAAGGAATAATAATTGGCTCTTGATATTTCAAATTATAGTTACTTCCAAAAGCTTTAAATTGTTATATCTTTATTATTATTTTTTCTGTTTATTTTCTTCCTGTATCTCTCAATGATAATTCTATAAGATGTTCTTACACGAATCTAGCATAATGTTTTCCGGTCGACTTATTTTTCAATTTTGACTTACAAATATACAAAAAACATAAATTTATAAGTAAAGAATCATGATCGGATTTTTTGAAATGTATTCTGTTAAATACCAACTAGAACAAATAAATAACAGAAAGTAGTAAATAAAAAATAACATACTTAAGCCTCAAAAGAATTGCCTATGTCGTCAAATGTGAAAAAAAAAGTAACAGAAGTCAAAGTAACTTCTTTTTAATAAACAGTGGAGACGAAGATTAAGAAGAAGCTTATTTATTATATGTTTATTCATGAGAATCTAAGATAAAATCTCAAATCATCTTTTATTTTTGTAAAAAAAAAGAACGTTTACAAAGTTATTTTTCTTTAGAAAAATAAAGAACATCAAGTAACTTTTCAATGTTGTAGATTAAAAAAATAAATAAAAAGGCATACTTTTCTGCTTTCAAATGTCGGAACAGTCTCCAATGCACTAAAGAGAGATTTTGATTTTATGTTTTTTAATACAATTTAAAAGGATGTTGAATTCCTTTGCACGATAACATCCCTTTTTGAAAGGATCCAAGTAAGGATTCTGCGAGTGAACTGACTGCAAAGCGTTTTTCAATTTTCGGAAGTCGATTTTATCGTATTCTTTTCTTCCTTCTATTTTATGCCGTTTGCTTATGTCAAAGGGTCAAAGAAACACACTTTTACTTAAAGCAAAAAATAGAAAAGAGCGTTCTTTCCCTCACCGAAGAGCATAATCTTTTCTGCAAATAAAGGGTTTTAGCTGAAACCTTCAAAGCTTAAAATATTTCAAGTACTACAACGATGTACTTTTAAAATATTATTTCAGTTTAGTAAAAACTGAAGGAAAAATGTTTTCTTGTTTTTAATGTACTTTCTGGAAGTATATGTATATATTTTTAAGTATTTGTGAACTAAACACACGAATAAAACGATTCGTTTTTTAGATAACAAACCCAAATATTTTTAAGATACAAATTTTGACGACTGAAGAAAAAACATATGACTCTAGTTAATTCATTCCAAGGATAAGATCCATGACCAATATTAACCACCCAAGAAGTTTTATATTATTGTTTTTCTTAAATTGAAAATAATTAAATAAATAGTATGTAGGTTATAGAATGAGATGTAAGAATGAAACTGTTCACAAGGTGATTAGAGACTCCCAATGATTAGCTACACGAGAAGAGACAAATTCTTATGCTTTAATAGAAAAATAGCTTTAATAGATAGATTGTTGACAATGCAAACCTATAGTTACAGCGTTTGTTTCGTTGTAAGAAAAAGGTTCATTAAAACGTTAGCCAGTAAGAAAAAACAGTTATGAATGAAACCACAATCTGGCTACGAACTGCCATAGACAAACCTGTGTGTTGTGACTAATGGCACTTGCCGTGGACAAACTTCCGCTGATACGATCAACAGATTTTAAGCTGAAGAAATGCATCTCTTTGTTATACAAGTAGCACCACCTAGGGCCAAGAGTACGACTTAGCTACACGCACGGCACAACTCTTTTTAGGGAGCGGATTTCATTCATGCATATTTATCTTAGATCTGGAACAGAGAACGATCACCTCTGACCCAGTACCCCCAGTAATATTACTCTCGATATGGAGGACTTTGAGACAACGAACAGATTTAACGAGCGCCAATCGCCACACACTCGGGGAATCTTTTGGCCGGTGAGCTTCGAACCCGTAACCTAAGGAGTACGAGTCCAACGCTCAACCAACTAGGCCATCCCGGCCCCTGTAGACAAACCTAAAAGCTTGTATGACCGGACAGGAGCTACAGATACACTGGCGGGAACTATGGTTGAATTCTATAGGCCATCACCGACCACGTTACAACCCTTCCCTAAAGAAGTACGTCCTCCCTCTTTACTTGAATCCACAAGGGTGGTGAGAACCAACCACCACACCGGAAACTTCTTTGCCCAATTACGAGGTGCCCTCTAAGGACACAAGTAATAAACGAAACAAAAAAAATCAATGTTTTTGATGAAATAAAACTAATCGTATTATGTAAACCAATGAGACGTGAAATCAATTAAATTTGATGACAGACAAAAATTTAAAAAAAATGAAATCACCAAAAATGAAACAAAAGAGCTCATTAATACTACAACTAAGCTCAGAGCTCGATATCTTAGAATGAAACCAAGATATTCAGAAGACATGTTTCTATTTCTTTCTTCTTTTTTATCAGATAATCAGGGCATTTACAGATACCAATTTTGTTAACACCTTCATTTATATGATGATAGTTAGTTAAATAATAATTCCAAAATTGGAGGGACGCAATTTTAGTATCAGACTCCAAACTTATTATAAAAGCCAACATTGAATACCCATCGGACTCATTACCGGGTACCTCATTACCACTGACTTCATGGAAATTCCTCATCATGGCAGCGATATATAATAATTCATTAAAATAGAACTAACCACAATTCTAGATGCTTTGCATCGAACAGTTGAATCGGGATACTTAGACGCAATAATCTTATTTCTTCCTTTTCTCCACCAGTTTATAGATCCTAGTTTTTCCAGTTCCTTCAGTTATACAATGATGGTGGATATATGACAACCATAAAGGAGGTAGGATCCAATTTTGCTGTCAGAGAGAAACTGATAGTAAAAGCAAACATTTAATGCTGATCTTACTCATTACCGGTTAGCTCATTATCGTGGATCTTGTACCAAGCTCCATGAGGGAGGGAAGCACAATATACCATAGAATAGCCCGCTACAGACTCTGCGTCTATATTGATAGTTGACTGGAATTTCAGGTAGTGCTTTCCTAGTGCTAGGGGATTACTTCTATTTATAACAATATGGCTCATTGTATAAAATGGGATTTAATTACAGAATCAAACGAAATTGTTTTAGAGAATTTGGTATTCGTCTTTTATATTATAGAGAGCTATCATATTTTATTTTTATAACTAATAATATACAGAAAGTTATTGGATAATATTAAAATTTTTTGACGTATTAAAAAAGTAGCTTATTTGATACTTAACGAAATGATATAATTATTTTAATTAATGCACAATAGTAAAAGTAGATAAATAAGTAAATCCAAGAAATAAATGAAAATTGGTAACTTATTGAAAGTAGTTCTGGATTTGAGATAGCACACACACACACACACACACACACACACACACACACACACACACACGTATGGTGAACCCATGACAGGGACCTCTTAATACACAAAAATCTTCCCATTTGGTGGCTGGTTCACCACCACCCTTGGGTATACAAAAAGGGGACTGTCTGGCTACTCCCATCGATGACGGGACGTACTTCCTTAGGGAAGGGTTGTGCCGTGGTCAGTGACGGTCCACAAGACTCACAGTTCCCACCATTGCTGCTGCTGCAGAGGTCCGGCCATTCAAGTTTTTCCTTCCGGCGGATTGGAGTAACCAGTTTGTGATTTTCAAGTATATTGTATAACAATGAAAAATAATATAATAGCAAAAAACATCCCTTTTCGATAATCTCTCAAAATCTTTCAGAATTTCGCAATTTCGAAAAAAACAATATTGAATTAACTTATCTTTTAAAAACCAATAACTCAAAAATGCAAAAAGCTAGATGTAGGAAATTTGGAGTAAAGTCCTCACCTGTAAATTTCAATGATATTTGGGAGGAAATTCATCCATATAAAAACTTTTTCTGACCGTTCATGTATATGCGAGAGTAATAACTCAAAAAAGTAGCTAAATGGACGTATGTAGCTTGTAATTTGGTTTTGTCTACAAAATTATAAGTTTATAAAGATCCAATCAGTCAATAGGGAGATGTATACGTAAATGGTGATGTTTGAGATGAGTTTTTTTGAAAAATGTTTTAAAATACATTTTTAAATTTTTGAATAAAGTAAACTGAAAAAAATGAACCGGTTAAAAGTCAGAAGGGTTTTAAAAACAAGAAGAAATATGTTTTATTTTTGGTTAAAAAGAAGTATAAAGCAAAAAACTTCTATTTTAGAAACTTATTAAATGATTTGAGCAAATTCTTGAAGATAATTTTCAAAATTAAATAAATTTCTACCCAGTCATTAAGTAGTGGATTATGACTGGAAATAACAAAAGAAATATATCTTTTCTCGCTGTAAGTAATTAAAATAACAGTAAAATTGTTTTAAATCAGTAGATTCTTCATTCTCTAGTTTAGATCTAGCAGAAATAAGTTTTCCAAATTTTAGAAATAAATACAGAGAAGATTTAATTTTAAAATTAGTTTTAATTAAAACAATTTAATTTAAATTAAAAAATAAATTAAATTGTTTTTATTAACAATTTAATTTAATTTTAATTAAATTGTTTTAATTAACAATTTAATTAAAATTAATTTTAATTTAAATTAATAATAAAATTAAATTGTTTTAATTAACAATTTAATTAAAATTAATTTTAATTTTAAGATTTGTTACGATTTTATCAAAATTAAAACTTAAATAAAGATACCATTTTAAGTAAGGCGTTAAGCATTAAAACGTGATTTATGCAAATATAAGAATGAAAAAAACTTTACAAAATATGAGCTTAGAAACGATTTGTAACTTTTATAAACAGAATCGTTAAGAAATCAAATATTTCGAATAAAAAGGACATCTGCAACAGAAATAGACTTTTAGGCTCCAGAAAAAATTTACTCAACCGCTATTTTCTTCATTATATTATGAAACATAAAGCGTTAGCATAAAAGAAAGCAGATGGAAAATCGCTCGGGCTGATTTGCTCGATCTTTTTACTTGAATGGCTTGCCCTTTAGAAATATTTAAATAAATTCAATCATTTCCATGATTGTTTTCTGTGCCCTACTAAATGAATAATGAGAAAGAAATACTCGTTTGTGAGATAAATGATAAAGTAAGGTAAAACATGCGATCTTCTATTATTTTAATTTCCTCTAAAAGCGTGCGAATCAAGCTTGCACGCGAAATGAATGTCCTAATTCAGAATCTAGGCAATTTTTAGCAGCTGTAATGTTCCAATGATCTTCGTACCTGGATGATACTACTTGAATAATACGAATGAGAAATTTAATAAAGAGATCGATGCCAATATTAATGCAGCTCTGATTGTAAGCAAAATACTCGATTGTTTGCTCTGCTCTTGTTGAAAAATATTTGGCGTTATAAGTTTGATTATCGAAGCTCATTCGTATCGTAGAAATAAATGTACTGTGAAAGGTAAACAAATGCATTTGATTTTGTTTAAATATATTCAATGTATCTTAGTGTGTTATATTGATAACAAAAGACGGATATGAATTAATTAACTGCCAAAGGAAGATAAAATTGATTTTCGGCCACAGAAGATGATGTACTTGAATAATATTCCATAAATAAGTATATTCCTAACACGAATTATTAATCACTGAATAAAGTAAAGGATCTGTGGATTAGTTGGTGCAATATTTGAAAAAAAATGTTTCTATAATTAAAAATAATGAATATTTCTCATTTATGATTGCTTTTTTTATAGTATAACTAATTTTTTATCACATGAAGAAAACTAGCATTCCCCTAATTTAAATGGTTTCATCACAATAAATATTTTTTTTCGAAACAAGACTGCTATTACAACTTGCCCTGCTCCTGGGGAAAATAGGAAAAAAAGCAGTATTTAAAAATATTTTTTCGCTAGTGTCTTTTTATTAATTAAAATAGAAAAGCAACAGCTAATTATTATTATTTACTACAGTAAAAAAGAATGATATAAAGTGGTTTACATAAAAAATATACACTGAAGTGACAAAAGTCATGGGATAGCAATATGCAAACATACAGATGACAGTAGTATCGCAGCGAAAAAGTATAAATGAGCAGTTCGTTTTCCAGAGCTTTCATTTGTGTTCAAGTTATTCATGTGAACAGGTTTTTCGTGATTTATGGCGGCACGGCGAGAATTAACAGACTTTGAACGTGGAATGTTAGTTGGAGCTAGACGCATGGGTCATTCCATTGCGGATATTGTTAGTGAATTCAACATTCCGAGATCCACAGTATCAAGAGTGTGCAGAGAGCATGGAATTTCAGCCATCCCATCCCATCATGGACAGCGCAGTGGGCGACCACCTGCACTAAACGACCGAGACCGCCGACGTCTGTGTAGAATGGTCAATGTTAATAGGCACGCAACACTTCGTCAAATAACTGCAGGAATCAATGTGGGACGTACGAGAGACGTGTCCGATAGGACTGTGCGGCGAAATTTGTCTTCCTTGGGCTATGACAGCAGAAGACCGACTCGAGTGCCTTTACTGACAGCACGACATCGCCTGCAGCGACTCTCCTGGGCTCGTGAGCATATCGACTGGTCCCTAGACCAGTGGAAAACCGTGGCGTGGTCAGATGAGTCACGATTTCAGTTGTTACGAGCTGATGGTAGAGATCGAGTGTGGCGCAGACCCCACGAAGCCATGGACCCAAACTGTCAGCAAGGCACTGTTCAAGCTGGTGGTGGCTGCATAATGGTGTGGGCTGTTTTTACATGGCATGGACTCGGTCCTCTGGTGCAACTGAACCGATCATTGACTGGAAATGGTTATGTTCAGCTGCTTGCAGATCACTTGCAGCCATTCATGGACTTCACGTACCCACGCAACGATGGGACTTTTATGGATGACAATGCGTCATGTCACCGGGCCAGAACTGTTCGCGATTGGTTTGAAGAACATTCCGGACAATTTCAGCGACGGTTCTGGCCACCTAGATCGTCCGATATGAACCCCATCGAGCATTTATGGGACATCATCGAAAGGTCCGTTCGTGCCCAAACTCCTGCACCATCCACACTTTCACAATTACGGACGTCTATACAGACAGCATGGCTCAATATTCCTGCAGAGGACTTCCAACGACTTGTGGACTCCATGACACGTCGAGTTGTTGCACTTCGCCGGGCAAAAGGAGAACCGACACGATATTAACAGTCATCCCATGACTTTTGTCACTTCAGTGTACAATTATTTAAATAATTGACATAAAAACCAATCGCTAACTAAAATGCAATTTGAAATAAACAAATTAAAGATTATTACTACTCACGGATTTGAAAAGTAAGCATTATACCCATTCTTTATCAACAGAATCGAACAGTCATTTTATTTTCAAGCCCGGAAGAAAGTATATTCTGAATGTCAATACAGTATTGCAGTAATCTGAAAGTCAATTTTCTTACTTCCAGTCGACGCAATCTAAAAAATATCCGCTCATTTCTGTCTCTTTTCCTGCAAATTTAAACACTAACTTTAGCTTAGAATATCCAATAAGATGAAGAAAGTTTTGGTTTTTCTTTGTAAAATATTTATACAGAGATATGTAAAATATATAAAATAATTCAGTTGTATTTCTGAATCACGTATTATTGAAATACACATTAGACGTAATAGTTCTTCTAAGATTTCAATTACTGCTAACTCATATGCATCGTTACTTTTTGAAAGATATTCAGATTTACTTTAATGGTTTAGCCTTATAGAACAAAAAATAAGTAGATAGAATCAACCAGATTAATAATTTGTTTAGTAATCATGATTTTTCTGTCGTCGATAAGTGATGCAACTACTTTTTTCTTCATTTGGAGCGTTAGGTGGATATTGGTAGACAGCTAATTTAGCTGTAAACTTTATCTAAAATTGTAATACTCAGCATTTCTTAATTCGAACAGAAGAATTACTATTTTGGGTTGGAATTCTATGGTGTCAAGAATATTTTACTAAATTTGATTGATAAGATTGGAAAGCTGTATAAAAAATTAGGCTTCATATTTTTTCGAGAAAATATATTTAAGGACTGTAAAAACATAAAATTTAATTCTTCCTATTTGTAAAGCATTTTTCCCAATCTGAAATGTCTATCTCTGATGGCTTGGAAATGGATTAGTGAGCAATATAACAGCGGAGATTCTATATGTTACAAATTTTAATAGGAACATTTACTAATGCATCAGAGACAAAGAAGATAATTTATCTACGCTTTATTCTAGAAGATTACGCATGAAAGTTTTCCAACATGGTGCATATGATGTTGTACAGAATTAAACAATTAGTAATATACATAAGAAGAAATATACTTAGTGGCTGAAACAATATAAAATACAATTCTTCCTATCATTTAAAGCACTTTTAAAATCAGGATTATAGTTTATCTGTAACGGCTTAGAAACTGGCTATTAGTAGCATTACAGCGTGCATCCTGTATATTCGAAATTTTAATAGAAATATTTACTAATGCATCAGAGACAAAGAAAATATATTCTCTATACTTTATTCTAGAACATTACTCATGAAAGTTTTCCAACATTGTGCACATGATGTTGAACAGAATTAGGCAATTAATAGCAAGTATAAGAAGAAATATATTTAGTGACTAAAACAATATAAAATGCAATTCTTCCTATCATTTAAAGCACTTTTCCAATCAGGACTATTGTCTATCTGTAACGGTTTAGAAACTGGTTATTGGCTAGCATTATAATGGACATCCTGTATATTACAAATGATAATAATAGCATTAGTTAATGCGTTGCAGACAAAAAAAATAATATCAATATACTTTATTCTAGAATATGACGCATGAAAATTTGCAAACATTTGTGCATATAGTATTGTATAAAAATATACTATTATTAAAATGCATCAAAAGAAGATTTAATTAAAAAATATTAAATTATTTTTACTGCTTCATCCGTTGTATTCGAGATAATATGGGAATAGAAAAAAAAAACTAAACTAAAAATTCTTTTTAATATCAAACATTATCGAATTCTCTCCAGTTTGTCACTAACCACTTTTTTTGCTTTAATTATAGATTTATAGTGGCAAAGTTTATTTAATTTGGTTGTGTCGAACGCGTTGTTTAACCTTAAGTGAGCTAAGCAGCTAAGCTAATGTTTGTCCGTGTGTCTTTTAATTAACTCAGCAGTTTTCTTCAGGCCGAGATCTTTGTTACCTTAATTGGCATCAGGGGAAAATCTCCTTTAATCTTTAGCGTCAATAGTGAGGTGAAGAGAACAATACAGTGACTCTACATAATTACCGCCTCTTCAAACAAAACAGCATGGAACAGATCATAAAGTAGACTTCGCCCACATACAAATGACTCTTTGAACTTAATTTGTACAATGTACTAACGAACGGGAAAAAGATTTCCGTTAAAAGAAGTCATTTTTTTTAAATGAAAATAAAATACAAAATCACTTTTTTGCAAAGTTCGTTGTCTTTCGTCATCAGACTTTGAGAACGAAGATAAGAAAAGAAGAATTATTTTAGTTAATAAATTGCTAATAAATATTTACTGTCATGATTTAGCCTACATTTGAAGATTTAAAAAAGAATATGTATTATTTTAGTTTAATGTAATTAATTTGTATCATTTTCAGACAATTGCTTTTTTTTCAGTTTAAATCCTTAGTCTTGTTTTGTCTCTGGTAATTAAAGATTAAAGTAAGAAGTTAGACCCTTAATTTACTTTTTAAAAAGTACTTTTGTACTTTTCAGCACGTGTAATACTTTAAAGGTTACAATGTTATTATTAGGTTCTGTAAAAAGGAAAAAGTTAACATTTAGTTCGTCTGTGATGTTACTTACTCTACAAAAGAGAAAAAGTATAGCATTTGGCAGTGATTTAAAGTAAATATTTTTATTCATTGCTTATTGATAATATCTAAACTTGAGTTTAAGATATAATTAAGTTTGTTTCAAAAATAAACACTGAAAAGGAAAGATTATTGTATAAACAAGATGCAATGAGTTAATCTCTATATGACATTTATTTTCATAAATCATCAGTAGACATTATATTTCCAGTTATAAAAAAATTTAAAATAAGATATAAATTTATGTAATGGTATTTTTAAAAGTAAAAGAAAAGAAAAAAAACCCGTCGACAGTAGACATTATATTTATAGTTACAATTTTTTTTTAATGAGATAAAAATTTATGTAATGGTATTTTTAAAAGCAAAAGAAAAGAAGAAAAAAATTAAGGAAAAATACTTAATTAATCTTTTTATACGGTTCCCAGTTTCTTTTATGATAGCTACATAAAAAGTTGCCGGTATCCTGGCATAAGGGTAGCGCGTTTTCCCCGAGCGCTGGAAGTCCCGGGTTCAAGTCCCGGTTCAGATATGGTTGTTGTTCTGTCTTCTATCTGTAAGGTATATATATGAATGTGCCCCCTCCCCCCGTAAAAAGGGGCTGTGCAAGCGACTGTAATGAGAGAGTAGCTTAGTCGTACTCTTTGGCCCTAGTTGGCGCTACTTCAAAACAAGAACCACTCCTTTCGGCTTAAAACTCGCTGATGTCTCGGCAAAGCTTGCCCATGGCAAATGCCATCTACACATAACACAATAATTTAATTGCTCCTCAATGACCTTGAAGATTTAGGCATTGCATAACTCATGGATTTGAACTTAAGCTAAAGATCATGGATTCTAAATTAAAACTGTACACTTTACAAAGATTATTTAAAAACTGGTTATCGATGTGTGTTTTAGTAGCCCATCAACTGTTTTCTACGGTTTTCTCAAGACGAGACACATATATGGCCCAGTTTCTTCTAACAATCACTACTACATGTTACTGCTAATTTGGATTTTTACCACAAGTTTTACATAAGAAAGATTGGTTATGACCAATAGAAGATATTTCGATTCGGTTTTATCCTGATTCTTTTATCCATGGGCTTAGCTAGATATGCTAAGATCAAATAGAAAAGAATCTCAATAACAATTTAATTTTAAAATCTGATGACGCTAGTAATTGTTCTGTACTTTTGATTTGGGGTTTTAATTAAGCAAATGATAAGGTAATTAATGACAAACTTTGAATAAATTTAAAAAATTATAAATTTACTGAAAAAAAGTTTAAAATTACTTATAAAAAGTTGCTTTTCTGATGATGAAGAACTTATTTTTATATTTAAGAAAATTGTAAAGAAAAAATTTGTATTTCTTTAAAGTGAAAGCTCTAATTTGGACTTCTTCAAAACGGAAAAATATTGGGGAAGGCATCTTAGTGAAAACATCCGAAAATAAAATATTTGTAATAAAAAATGCTGTACAAAAAATCACTTTAATTAGTGACATTTTTTTTCACGTATTCCATTGTTATGTTAATTGCGATATTGAATTAGTTTGAACAGGTATTTTTTTTAGCAGTTTTCATTTTCATACCTTATTAAAAGTTAATTAAATGAAAACAAAAAAATAAAGCAAAAATTCTTTTTACGTTTTTTTTTCAAAAATTTGTACAACAAATTAAATTTGAGCTCTTCTAGACAATATTAGGAGAAAAACTCCTTAGAATTGATTTGTAATTTCTTCCTTTCATTATCATTGTGCTATTTGACAGAAACGAATTGATTTAGTTTTCATACCTAATTAAAAATTAATTAAATAGAGGCAAAGAAACAGTGTAAGATTTTTTTCTTTGTTATACTAAAATTTTCACAATAAATGAAGGTTAAAGTTTTCAAGACAGAAAACAGACATAAAAACCTCTACATTTCAGATTTTAAAACTGTCAACCAAGTTTCAATGACCTTAGTTGTTACGTTTTTAAATTATAGTATTTACAGGCATGCAGGCACACATACTAACAGTCGGTGAAACTGTCGGCGGATTTTGTTGCAGATTGGATGAAGATCTATATTATAGATTCTAAACATATGTAAAATATTTCATCTATCGAGCTCTTTATCTTTTGTATTTACTGTGCTTGCTAGTATTTGAACAACCAAACCTTCTCTGAATTAATTTCGTTTAAAATCAAATTAAAATTAACAAATTCGGTATAATTCCACCAGCTCAAAACGTTTTTGAGTAATTTTACTCATAGACAGACATAATTTCAAAAATGCGGAGGGGGGGGGTGTTGTTTGGGGCACTGATGAATTTGAAATGAGAAAATTCATCAACATTTCGAATTCGAATTTATTGATTATTATTATATTATCTCTTTAATTTTTCGTAGAGTAACAAAAATATATGTTGCTTAATATGCTAATAGCAGTAATATTTAAAAATGTTTACATTAAATTTATTTATCTTTAGTCTTTCTAACTTACAGATAAGAAGTCGTTGAGTGTTTTCTGTGAACAGAATTAAGCAACTTCCTAGATGCAGTATAATTAAAATTTTGTGTGATTGAATCATTATGGAATGAGAGCATGAAGAATTGAGAAAAATAAATATCGTACAAAAATAGAAAGTTAATTTTCTAGGCATTATTCAAAGCAACATTACGTTTCATCTTTCGTACTTTATTAGCATTTTAAAAGTTAATAAAGTTGTATTTCAGAAAACAAGACAGAAAGAACTATTGTATCATCCTTTTGCTTTGCGAAACCCAAATTCTTTCAGTTTTCTCTAAGAAAAGGCAACAAAAAAAATCTTTTAATATAAACTCTGTAGCATATAAGGTATTCAGATTAGCTTGGTTAATTATGAGTAAGGTAACGTACCCTTACAATAATTTATTGCAAATACCTACACTTTTTAGATAGATTTAATTGTGACATAATAAAAGTATGGATTCATGATATATTGGTAATATTAACAGGATAAATACCCACTGCACATATACCCAGTTAATTTTTCCCAGAATCAATCACCGGATTCTATGTCCAGCAACCAATTCTTGGAACAATTTTAGAATTCTCTCACTCACATTCAGCATATCACAAGTGGTCTTTGGATCATTAGTGTCTATTTTCATTTTAAGAACTCCTCGGAAACAATTAACACACATATGCATAACAGTAAATATATAAGCTAATAAATGAGAGTCAGTAAAAAAGAAAAATAGTTTAAGCATTTCCAAATCTAACGAAAATAGAATTTTCTCTAAATTTATCTGTGATATTCACAATTCAATTTTGAAGTTTCATAAAATCAAAATTTGAATTCTCATTTTTCCGTTAAACTAATATTTCTTCTTGAAATGCAACATTTAAAGGGAACCCTTTTTAGACTGAAATTATTTCAGCTACATAATACTACATCTCTTTTCCTTTATAAAACTTCATTTTAATTAAAATGATAATTATTTTACTCATCATTTCCAAAGGTAAAAATTAGAGACAGCTTCCCGACTTAGCGTCGACTGATCAACCTTCCGATTCGTTTGTGGTATTATTACTCTTATTTTAATATTTGACAAAATCGGAATTCAAACACAAGCTTTCAACAAGACAAGTCTTAAAACAAAGAATTTTTACCCTGCGATGCCGAAAGCTACAAGATGCAAAGAGAGCAATCTGTTTTAGATGTAAAGTAGACTACATAATCTTCCAATTCACCAGCAGTCTCTTAATTTGCATTTTAACGTTTGACAAAAGTCAGAATTCAAAATTAAGTTTCATCTAAACCGCAGCAAGAAATTTTTTTCCCCGTCGCTTTTGAAATCTTAGCAAGAAAGACAGTCCAAACGCTTCCAGACATCATGCAGACAAAGCAACCTTCCGAAAGATTCGAAGTGTCTTCATTTCCATTTTAACGTTCGACAAAATCAAAATTCAAAAGATTCACCTTTATTTTTCTGTTTTAGGAAACAATCTCCTCTCAATTTCACGTAGCACCGCAACAGGCGACTTAACTCACTTCACCTTTAAATTATGGATCCAGACGTGGCTGGAGAGGAAATACTTTGGTGAGAAACGGAACAGAATGAAGTACCTCGCAACAAAAATTGCAAAAAAAAGCAGGCTTTTTATGACACGGAACTAGAAAGAGTGTCATGCTTTGAAAGAGGGATCACTTTTGCCTAATGGTTACTCCCATTACTGATGCATGCTCGTTAGAATGACAGGATCCGGAACATCGGGGGAAGTGACGGGTTATTAGGGGGAAAGGGGAATACAAAATTCCACATCCCCTCTGAAAGAGTGCGAAGGGTTGCTGATGGAAACGCGCGTTCGCAAGTTTGATATCGATCTTGTGTGGAGAGTACATGCTTTGTTTTCGAGTTTATGTGGATGCGAATCTAACGCTTGGTTTCGTCGTGATTATTCGAGTTACGGCTTGTTTCTCAATGCGGTTTATGAATGCTTTTGTATTCAGCGAATTTTAAGGACTCGCATTTTGTCCGTATCTGTGATTCGTCTTTTTAATGAGAATAATTGAGTTATAATGAAGTACACGTGTATATGGATTTATTTTAAATTCATTGCTTCGTTTAAGGCTCAGAATTAATCTGTTCGTAGATGACTGGAATGATTTATTTCGTAATAATGGAAAGTCATTTTATTTTCATGTGTTCGGATGGCCATACAGTAGTGTTTTTTTCTTCAAATGTTATATTCCAGAATGAGTATGCATAGTGAATTAAATAATAATTCAACACCAAAGGAAATGCAATAACTAACATTTAAAAAATGCTGTAATAAAAGCTGTATAAGAAATCTTGCTCAAATGTGTTTGATTAGAAAAAAGTCATTTTTGTTATAAATATAGTGAGGAAGTTAATAGTGTAAAAGAAAATTTAACCTTCGTTGATACTAAATGAATTCTGCATAGTTATTTAATGAATAGACATTTCTATTTTGATTTTTTTTGCAATATTGTTCTGACATATAAACATAAATGCATTGCGTTAAATTCAGATTTAATTAAAATAAAAAAAAAGATTCTTAATGCCATTTTGACCATAAATGTCTCAGACTTCTTTTAGAGTAAACTTTTTAAAAAGATCTCATTTTATTTTTAGTTATCACTTTGAATCTTTATGCAGTTACCATAAAATTAATTTATTTATACAAAACTGTTTTATTTCATTTTTAATTTACAATTTTTGTAATACGATTTGAAAGAGATGTATAAAAAGCAAAGTGTCTGTACATGAAAATATGCAGAATACAGTTTCAAGTACTCTAAGTTAAATAAAGAGTCCACTGAAAGTTTTCTACCCCAACAAATTTGAGATCTACAACATTTACAGCTACAAAAAATTGGCTGTCTAGGTATAATACAGCGGCTATACACTACACACTGTGATCAATTACTAAGTCACTGAACGGCAAACTACGGATTTAACGTTCCTCTCTTTGAAACGGTATACTGTACAGAAGAAAATCGGATTCAAATTTTGTTGAATGTCTTCCATGTTATACTAATAAACGTTATCTTGAAAGTAATAATTCTAAGAAAAAAATATGTAAAAAGCATTTCTTTGGTCATGATTTCCAAAACTTCTATGTTTTAAAAAACAGAAGAGTTATCTATCAGAAAATGCGTTTTTTTTTAATGTTTGAAAATGCTCCCTGCTAAACAGCCGGCTTTTATTACCCAAAAGATGGTTATTTCTCGTTTTATGAGCCATAGTTTTGGAAAATAGAGATCAAACAAATGTATGTTTTGTTCTCAGCATTATTGTTTTAAATGTATATTTCCGATTTAAATATAAGACACACAAGTGTGTATTTATTTTTCCTCCATATGCTGTGTCAATTTCGAATTAAGAAAGCTAATTCCAATGTTTACCGGCAGGCAGTACTGTAACTGATCTCACTGTCATGCATATTCTCGCTACTAAGCCACCAAATATGTGGCAATAATTGTCATTGTTCGGAAGGGAATCTGTTGAAGAAGGATTGATGAACTTATGAATGCTCGCATATGATAAGGAATTTAGGCAAGAAAGTAGATTTACATTCGCAATGGAATAAATGAATTTTTATAATCGTATCATAAAGACATTTCATATTTTATTAAATAATAAATGCGTTTCTTAGTTGTAAAATACAAAACACATCAAATTTGAACAAAGAATTTTTTCTTCAAATCTTTCAAAATTTTAAACGTTTGCATGGGTGAGAATTATTTGAATAACAGGTTTTCGTTTTCTTGAATTTCATTCACAGAATATATACTATAACGTGACATAAAATTCTGTATTTTTGTTTTTCGATACGAAGGATGCGAAACTAAAGTATTGTTACTGATAAAAAAATTTCCATTCCAGATTTAAATTAAGTTTCAAATTTCAGATCTTTCTGACTCCAGAAAATAAACTTTTTGAATCATACTCGCTTGTATTAACGCGATAGCTAAAAAAAATAGTTTAATCCAAATTCAACTCGTTCCGTGGTATTTACACTAAATTGCAGATGTCTATTAAATTTAAACGATGACCCTTCATAGAAAATCTCTCTGTCCTACAGCAATGAACACCATAGCTACAAAATGTGAAGATCTAGATGTATATGATGCTTAGTTTTAGCATCGAAGTTGATCGTATTAAAATTTTGAACGAAATTTCTTAAATAATGGTTTCTCTAGAGCGAAACTTCACATAAAGTGGTTTTTCATTTGCATATTCGGCCGTCGTCCTGGCACATGGGTAGCGCGTCTTCCTCGTGATCTGGGATTCTCGGGTTCAAGTCCCGGTTCGGGCCTGGTTATTCTTCTGTGTTCTATCTGTGAGTTGTGTGACTATGACTCCTTGAAAACCCAGGCCGACCCATCCCACCGAAAAAGGGTTTAGAGAACAAAGGTTCGGCGAGGAAAAACAATCAGCACCCCTCCAGGGGTCCCCCGGGCCAGCCCCCTAGGGTATATTAAAAATTTTTATATTTACAAACAATGCCATAACAACGGCAGTAATTAGCTACATTATTTGGTTTACATAATCTCAACCCTACAAAGGGGAGTTTCATTCCATCATATGGGAACGTTCCCTTTGTAAAATAAATCTGGATGACGTAGCCATCATCATGATAATAGCAAGATAACAAACTGGGACAGTACAATGCGGCGAGGCAGAGGTGTTGGGAAGCTCTCGCCAGTTGCGCGACTAATAGAGACTAATATTAATATTTGTTTTGCTTTTATCTATTAGTATTATTATATAATTTATAAATTGTGTATATGGTTACTATTCTATGGCTACTTTATCTTAATTTTAATTATGTTTTTTTTAATTATGTTTTGAGGAAATATTTAACTGTGGTTTGTATTTTACAATTTTTACTTTATTTATTTATTTGTAGTACTATGTTTCATCTCCATTACATCTCATCACTCATTCAATCTTTTCCCTTGTAAATTTTTATCAGTCCTTTCTTTCATTTTTTAGGTTTACAGTTTTCATGTCTCAGCAGGAGCTACAAGCTTCTATGGGAGATCAGCAGGCTCCCGTAGAAGGTTTGATATAAATTTTATTCTATTAACCCCTAATTTGTTAATTTACTAGTCAACCCAGCAGCAGCAGTGGTAGTTGTGATGGTTTTTTTTTTTAAATTTTCTATCTCTTGCTGCAATTTTATATTATTTTTAACCTAGTTATTATGTCTCCCTGTAAAAAGGGGCTGTGCAAATGCGATGAGTGTGTAACTAAGTCGTACTCTTGGCCCTAGTTAATGGTATTTCAAAAACAAGAGACGCTCGTTCAGCTTAAAATTGCTGACGGCCGTCAGTGTGTTTGTTCATGGCAAGTGCTATTAGTAACAACAGTAACGTTTGTACATCCGTAGGCAAGCAAATGCTGTCATCAAAAATTCAATATATTGATAATGAAACTTTTTATGAGACCTTATCGCTGAAATATAGTTCTATGCAACATTTTGTCCTTGGTCGATAAAAAAAATGATATCCAAAATGCATATTTAGTTTTATTCCCAAGAACGTTCATATGCAATAATCATATGGAAGTAAAAAAAAAAACTAAGCTGTCCTGAAAAACATGATTTTGCACACAATTTTCGTGAAAGATAAAGAAGGATAATTAGAGAATATGTGGACAAAATTTTATGGGGATCGCTCTCTCTGTTAAATATTTTGAATATAAGTTTGAATCCCTTTGTAGCTTACTTTCACATTAAAGATAAGAAAATAGATGTCGAATGTTAGGCCTTTAGTTCTGGGACACGACATTAAGAAGATAATTAAATACGGGACCTTATAAAAGCATAGAGAGTTAAGACAAGCTCAAACTGTAAAATTTGAATCGAAGGCAGGATTAGATGTCTTGATCAATTAGTGGATAATGGTCAATTGGAGGGGAAGAGAAGAAAAAATTGCTGAACCTATTTCTTGTTTACAAATGAGTACCGCAGTGTTTAACTGGCTTATGGTTATATAACCGGCGTCTTGGCATAGGGATAACACGTCTTTTCAATGATATGGGAGTCCTGGTTTGGGCATGGTTGTTCTTCTGTGCTCTGCTCCCCTCCCTTAAAAAGGGGCTGTACAAGCGAATGCGATGAGTGAGTAGCAAAAGTCGTACTCTTCGTCCTAGTTGGCGCTACAACAAAACAAGAGACTCTGGTTAGGCTTAAATAGCTGACTACCTCAGAGAGTGCCATAAGAAACAACAAACAACAGCATGCTTATATTTTCTACAAATTCGTACAACGCAAATTTCCATAAATCTTGTAAGATGTGAAGAGATTAAAATGCTTCTGAATGAGCAATAATGTGCTTTGAAATGCAGCGATACTGTCTTAAATGTGTACTTAAAAGTAATTTTTAAGTCTCAAATTTATTTCCTTTTGTAAAATATCATTACAGTAAACAAGCTCGATAAAACACCTGTCATTTAATGGCTAATTCCGAATTATTAAATTTGCGTTCAAGTTAACTCGATTGAATAATATACCGGGTATTTGTCTTCAAAAACTAATTAAAAACCGGTTTTACTAATTCAAACTTCATTAAAACAAAAAAAGTTCTTTAATTAGCTGAAGCATCAAATATTTTATTCGTTGTTTATGATGCTTAAATTACGTTTAAGCAGAAAAATCAATGTGGCGTAATTAAGGCCTTAAATTATAAAGCAAATTTGACGAAAATGCAGAGGATGGGATCAACACGGGCTATTCCTTTTTATTTTTAAATTTCCTTTGAAAAATGCGAAAATCCGTGAATATTAATTAACTTCTATCAACTTCGCGAAAATAAACCCAGAGATTCATCATAGAAAAAATTAAAGTATGACTTTTTAATTGGTGCATGGCATAATTAATTGAAAATTGATTTTTTAAAATTAAATTATGTTTATTAAGGCACAAAAAACCTCATGCTGTAGTGAATTTAATATGTCAAGTCACATAAATACGGAATATAAAAGTTCAAATTATGAATTTTTGTTCATTAAAGTCTGCATGTGAATTGAATATTTCGGCCATGAATGAATTTAAATTTATTTACTGAAGAAATTAAAGGCTTTATTTTTATACAATGCTATTTTATTTAATGATATTTTATGTGTTTAACTTCCATAAAAAGCATAAATGTGTCTAATTACAGCTATTACATTAATTCATGCAAAAGTATTTTCATGGATTAAAAATACAAAAGTCATGATAAAACAATTTAAAGGACTTAAATAAAAATTTCTTAAGCACTAGCATTTGTTAAAAAATAAGGTTTTTACTAAAGATATTGAATTCATGTTTTGAAAACGTAAGAGGTATGAAAAATTAATGAAACATTTCAAGATTTCTTCTATAACAGAGGTAAAATTTAGTTTTATTTATTGAAAATATCGAGCTTTCATGAAATATAGTTCTTGATACTCTAGTGGTATATGATGTTATTTTTAGTGCAACCCAATTTTTACATAATATATTTAAATACAAAATGGTATCCTTTTAAACCTTTTTTTAAAATCTATTATTCAGATAAACTGGCCATATACAGTTTGCTGTTATAAATAATGTATCGGTTAAAAAATATGATTTTTTTCCGATATTTTAAATGGCGAAAGATCAACAATTATTTAGAAAATTAATTTATTCATTATTTAGATGTTATAGATCTTATTATAATCCATTATTTAGATAGATATAGATCTTATTATAAAGCATAAAATTTACTTTTCAACAGTGTTAACTATCATTTAAAAATTGCTATTGCTAAATAAATAAAAATAATTCTTGGATACTAAAATAATTTTCTGTCGTTTAATTTTTATTTTTAAGGGAAGACTTACTCCCAATAGACTCTCACCGGGGGGGGGGGAGACTTCGAAAACAAGATTAGGTGTTTCCGGCATGGTGGTTGTATCTCGGCCACCCTGGAGGATGCAAAAATAGGTGGGGGTCAGACTCCGACCATCAATGACGGGAGTACTTCTACGGGAAAAGTTGTAGCATGGCCAGTGATGACCCTTAGGACTTAACCACAACTCCCACCAGTGTTGTTGTTGCGGCTGTCCGATAATTCAGTTTTATGGCTTATCTGTATCGACGGGTCGGATGAGCCTTACTCCCAAAAGACATTTACCCTTCAAAAATATGGACTAGAAGCTTTAGGTGTTGTAGCTGGCTCTCGCCGCCCTGGTGGGTACAGAAAGAAATGATGATTGATTACATCTCATTGATGACTGAACGCACTTCTCTAGGGAAGGGTTGTACCGTGGCCGGTGAGGGGCCTTAAGACTCTACCACAGTTCCCGTCAGTGTGCTGTAACGGTGGTCCGGTTATTTAGTTTTATTCGTGTGCCTGCGCGTGGGTGAGTGTGGTCAGTTTATGATATTCCCACGAGATTGAGAAGAGGGGAGCTGACGCTACATAATCAAGAATGAGTTTTTCTTTTAAATAGAAATTAAATTTAAAATGATTTATATTTCTATTAAAAATTACAAATACAAATCTTTTTTTATACATTATACAAATACACTTTTTTTGTACATTACAATGCTGTAAATAAGAAAAATTATAGTCAGTAAAAATGTTTTAAATTCAGAACAAACTTTTGACACTACGAATTACATACCTACTTACTTTTCGCAAATAAATTGAATTAAATGTCACCGAAGTAGTCTAAAAGGTCAAGATGTGACTAAAAAGGGTAAAAAAAGGAAAGAAGGCAGATGATCAAAAGTAAAAAAAAAAAAAAAAAAAAAAAAAAAACTGCTCTCGTCTGCCTGCTCTTTGAACAAGCTTCGCTTAGAAATCTGATAAGTCAAATGCACTCTTTAGCAATGTTAGTTGTAGAATTTTCTTGCTTTTTCCCTTTTTATAAATTAAATGTAAACTAGTTCCCTCTGATAAACACTCTTGAAAGGTATCAATGCCTTATTTTAAGTCTCCAACTTTTGTCGATTATTTACTTGTTACACTCCCGAATACGAAATATAAAGATATACAGAAAACATCAAAAAATTTAAACTCGAAATTTTAACGAATTTTCACGTTTCAAAGCTCTCTGAGCTCGGAAAACATATTTTCGACATTACATTTGTCTGTCTATGAAGCGATAACTCAAAAATGCTTTAAATTAGATGACATATAGTATGCGGACTTGCTATGAGATTTGTAGATTTTTTTATCGGACATTGAAGGAAATCTATTTTCAAAAGTCTGTCGGTCTAATTTTTTGAGTATATGTGCATTCGATAATTACAAAAGGCAATGATTACGCAGGTAAAATCTGGTACCCAAATTTAGCATCTAAAATATAGATTCTTACCAATTTTTGAATCTTATCTAACAAACGATTGACCCTCTTTTTTTAATACTCTCATTGTTTAATACTCTTTATGCTAATGACGTAACTCATAACTGCATTGATTTTAATCAATAAAATCGTTGACTGATTAAACTTGTAAATACACCTGTAATTTCGTGTCATATTTTGGTCAATTCGTTAGAATTTTTTTTCTTCCAAATTCATATTTTCGTGATATATTCGTTAAAAATGGGAGATTCACACCGAATATCTTTTCTTTTTAAATATCGTTCGCATGCCAAGTAAGCCATGCGCGGCTTTACTCAAAAATCCAGTTTTATAGAGGGGGAGGGGGGAGATAAGACTTTTATTGGAGAGTATGATAGTAAATTTTGGAGTGACGCTGTCCATGGTTTTTGTATAAAAAAGCGGACTATTTTTATTTAAAAAATACAAACAACATTAGAGTAATGTAATACACAATCGTATTGAATAATTTAAATTCTCTTTGCATATTTTCTAAAGCAAAGGTGAATGTCATTTGAAGGTGATTCAGTTTTCTTCTAACCTTCCTCAAAACCCTATTTAATTTCTCTATAATGAATTGAGATCGTTTGGAGTGTTTTAAGAATCCTGATTAAGTGCGACACAACGAAGTTTCAAGAATGCTGATCATAACTTGTGAAAGATAAAGTGTTGTCAGTGGTTCAAATTATCTCATTAGGGGGAAGGTATCTCAGGTATGGGGATAAGCAGTTTCTGTTATGATGGCTAGTTCTCATTCCCTGTAGAATTCTGTAACGATTTGGGTATTCTACATATTCTTCGATAATGGGTTGTACATCTATGTGAAAATTAGAACTTTAGCCACGCCGTAATGGGATGAGTTTAATGTTTTCATAACAGTTTCCGTTTTAATTTCCTTGGAGAATCTATCATTCATGTTGCACCGAAAATCAAGGCAAGGTGGATGTTTCTACTTGCAATTGATTGCCAATGACCTAGCGATTAAAGAAGGGCATGATATGGCTGAAGTATATAGTCTGGAAATTAAAGAATGGCGTGATATGGCTGAAATATATTGTTTGGACGTTAAAGAAGGGCATGATATGGCTGAAATATATTGTTTGGAGGTTAAAGAAGGGCATGATATGGCTGAGGTATATAAAAGCACTTTTTTTAAACTGAAATATTTATGTATAGAATATAAAATGAAAAAAAAATTATATAAAAGATAAGGAAAATTAAAAATGATTTTTATGCAAACTAACTAAATTTTTGATATGCTAAATAGTAGGTAGTTTTCTCCAGAACATGATATTTTTTTGTAAAATAGTTATGTTTTCATTTTTTAAAAAATACTTTTGATGATTACTCGATATTTAAATCTTAATAAATACCGATTATTTTGATGAACTTTCTTTTCAAAGAGCATTTCCAAAGATGTGCTGAACTAAAAAAATATTTAATAAATGCTTCCTCATATAATTTTAAAGAGGAAAAAATCGATCATTTCATGTTAAAGCAGCAACTAATAAATCTCTAAAAAGAATGAAGCAGATTACAAATGAAATATCCATTAAATACGTATCATTCGACAAAAAGAAGTTTTCTTTCTTGGAAGTTTGAAGTCCACCTTTTTAAAATAGGATTTGTTCTCAATTTTGGAATAAGCATTAAAAAGTTCTATGACTATTTTCTAACTTGAATCCAAACAGATAATTTAAATAAAAAATTTTATTCTTTGATAAAACTCTTAAAACTAGTATTTTCTCTCAATTTTCATTTCTCTGTAGAATTTTTCAACCCAACAATCATATTGCTTTTATTCAATGCGAGGTTTAAAAACTGCAATTTGGTTGTTCTAAGCAAGTCTGATTGTTTAGTGTAATCAAGAAATGATTATTTTTCGAAATAAACTACTTTAATACTGCATTAAATCCTTTTTACGGTAAATAACTTCTATTTGAAAATCAAAAATGCGGAACCAACTTTTATGTTTATTTAAACTTTTATCTATGGTTATTTTGCTTCGTTTTCTTTAATAATTGTGTCACGCACGATCAAACACCGCCGTTATTATCTTTAGTTTGCATCCAGTGCAATTTTGCCCACGAAAATTTCTTCTTCTGAAATTCTAGACTAAGTTTTCAAATTAGATTTGATGAAATTTTAAATTTCTTGAGATAATTTTCTGATAAAAATATATCTAGAGATAAGATATAAATGTTAGATGAATACGTGAGTACTTCACAATTTAAAAAATGATTATTTTATTTCTTGTATTAATGAAATGTTAAGATTCTGATCTTCATAGAGACTCAGATGTCATAAAAGTATTTTATTGCTTGAAGGCTATTTTAGCTATTATAATTCATGATTCAGAGTTCTGGTTAGAGGATGGGGACGATACATGACTCGCCCCCTGTCTTTCCCAAGCTTTTGCATTATCCCAAAAACTCCGCATTCGACCCAATATATCAAATTTACAGTGTACCATCCTCGGTACAAGAGTAAGAGATTTTAAATAGAATCGGGTTTCGAACGCGGAAATCGATTAAATTTAAACGTATTTTAAACGGAGCTTGGAAATTAAAATAATACAAATATAATGCAAAAAATAAATACAAATGCGGTTGAATCGAAGTGAAATGTTAATTAGCATGAAATCCAATGTTAATATAATGGCATTCAACTTTAGACCTCTGAACTCGCTAGACCTCTGAAATTGCGGCGTATGCAGTTGACAATTAAATGGAACTCAGTTCTTGAAATGATTAAATAAAGAGAATAACTCTATTTCTAATAAACAGAGGAGCAAAAGATAAATAACGTTTGTCCTGGCATAAATTTAAAGGATCAATGCATAACAGTAGGAATTTTGGAGAGATTTTTATTTGAAATTTTGTATTTATTTGAGAAATTTTTTATTGAATTTTTTTTTTTTGAATTTTTTTTTAAATTATTGTATTTATTTGAAATGTAGATACACACTCATGCAGCTCACTGATTCTATTATAAAAGGGTATAAATCTTTAAATGCTATTATATTTTTCATTATTTTTGTCTTTGATTTTATTAATTTAGCCATCTGGTATAAGTTTTTCGCTCTTTACTTGTAGGTCACAACTTACAAAATGATTACTTTCGTAATTAATCCTTAAATGCATTATTATTTTTTTTAAAAAAAAAATGCGATCTGAAATAAACTGGGAATCGGGTGTGGTTAACGGGAAAAATACAAAAAAGTACCAGATAAGAATTTTTTTTTACTTTAAAAAATTATATTGATATATTTCTGTATCATCATGACCACCACTCTTTGAGTTTTACAAATTTACTGCGTGCAATAATATAAAACTTCAAGCATAAATAATACCTCTCGTTATATCACCATACATGAAAATTCATAAAACAATAATTTTTTGCATTTAAATGTAAAGGAATATTACACTGCCACATGATCAATCTGTGTTACTCTTAAATA
Organism: Argiope argentata; assembly: GCA_026289955.1. Lineage (NCBI taxonomy): Eukaryota > Metazoa > Arthropoda > Arachnida > Araneae > Araneidae > Argiope > Argiope argentata. Next base: position 323,736 of record JAOUZG010040121.1, read on the forward strand.
ATGGGATTTTGCCCCTCAAACTATTTGAAAATATAGACCCGTAATCAACGCCGTCTTTTCATTTATCCATAGGTGGTAAAGGATATGACCCTCTAGGTTTAGTGAACTTATGAATAACTGATTTTGCATATTTATGTATTTTTACATCATAAAATTTCTTGCATAAATTTATTAACATGCAAAAATATAAATATTATTCGTTACTCTTACCTTGTTTCTTTTTTATTTTCCCTCTATGTTTTTATTACTTTTTATATAATTAATCGTAATTCGTAACTCCCATCGGAATTAAAATGTTCTCAGACATCGCGCCAATAAGGAAAATTGCTACAGATTAAGAAACATATTGTCCAAGATTCAAGTTGCGTTCGAAAACGATAAAATAGTTTTGATAAAATTAAAAAAAATACCATGCAAAGTCTTCTGTTTAAAGAATGCGATGTTTTAATCATGTGATTCAGATCTACATCGCTATGCATTTAATGGTTAAATCAAATTTTATTCGAAGTTGCAATGGATCATCAAACTAGATTCAGTTTTTAATTTTAGAGTTACCCGATTTTCACAACTTACAAGGAGTGTTCAAATAAAAAGGTATGAAATGATACCGTGGGTATAAATGAAAACTTTATTCTGAGTATACACCATAGGCCTGAGCACAACGATTCCATCGATTAACACGTCGAACGTATAATTTTTCCCAGAAATCCTGGGGCCATGACGATTCCGATTCCTTCATAGCATCCGCTATCCGAATTGAAGCGCTTCCCTTTCAGATGTTTTATCTGGGGACCAAATACTTGAAAATCGCAGAAAAACATTTTCGGGCTGTAGATTGGATGGTCAAGCTGCTCCCACTTGAACTTGATTGGTTCAGCATGTGTGACCCTGGAGACGCATGGACGCGTGTTATCATGAAATATAACCACACCCTTCGTGAGTAACCGTGGTCTTTTGTTCTTCATGGATGTGCGTAGTCTTCGGAGTGTCTCACAGTACACATAGGAGCTAATGGTTCTTCTGTACTCGAGGAATTTATAATCACATGCACTGCCATGTGTAGTGGTTGGGTTGATGGGGTGCCTATCCCCGGAAGGGGCCTATCCCAGGTCATGAAGAGTAGCTAGTGACATAGCAGTCAGTAGTAGCGTGGTTCTCTGCTAGTGAGATATGAGTTGGCTAGGACAGGAGGTGCAGTATTTACGGAATTTGTCAGACTGAGGGGAAGGTGAGGCGGCGAGTGCCAGGACTCATTCTGATTGGCTGTTATCAGGGAGGGGGTGTGGAGTATGCATCCTCAGGGAATAGGGTGAATTTTTACTTGGAAGAGTTAAGAATTCAATCAGTTGTGATTTAATTAGAAATTGCAATAATGAGAGAGAAATTTTAATTTAACAGGATATTTTTTAGTCTGCGAGTTTTACAACTAGGGAAGTATCTGGCCATATTTTTAACACCTTCATTTTCGTTAGTTTCTATGTTCTTAAAGAAATTTTCAGCAAGTTTTTTTTATATGGCTTAAAAGTCTGGGATAATACAATGCCTTATACATAAGTGAACTTAGCATATACCAGTTCATCGTGCAAATAATGCGGATAATTCTATTTTGTAATCTTTCGATAACTCTAATATTAGTTATAGGGGCATACCCCACACAGGGTTTGCATAAATTAATATGCACTGCCACGCCAATTGGATGGCGCTCTCTATAAGAGCCTCTTCTCTCTCCTATGCATGCGGGCGTCTGTACATGCTCTGATCCACGCCGGGACTCTAATCGCATCCTATATAATTCGCTACGTTCTCCCATAATGACATAGGCCAATATGTTAACAGTTACGATGCTATGTTGTTACGACGTCTCGTACATTTTCATTTGAACACCCTTTGTATCAATCGACGATAGATTTCATTTGCTGTTCCAAATAAAATTAGTCGCGTTAGTAATGTTTCAAGTTATTTTCTCTGAAATTGTACTTATATATAGCAAGTTTTATAAATTTATTCTGTCCTTTAAAATGTCTGTTACTTTCTGGAATAAGTTTTTTTATGAGAGAGACGAGCTTTTATCCTAATCTTTAGTGAAGATTAAATTTTACTCATCATGGAGACTTCTAATTTCTAACTTCATCATTATACGCCTACAGGTTGTTAGAATAAACTTTTGTAGCATAATATATGCTTTGAGAAATGGAGAAATTCTGTCTATGAAAAGTTCTAAACGTATTTATAAGAAAGTTCTTAATGATTTGCCTTATAAGGAATTGACTATAGATCCATTAATTTCTGCAAGGCATATAATTAATTCAAAAGGATTAATTTTTGATTGTATTATTTGCTATTAGGAGTTTTGGCTGAAAGTTCATATATTCTTATGCTGTTAGAATTATTCCGATTTCATTAAAATAATTAATATATAGCAAGCAAATGTAGAGTTATATAATTTATATTTTACTCACTAGAGTGGTGCCAAATACTCTACTTTAATATGGCGCGTCTATATATTGTTAGAGTTAAACTTTGATGAAAGGTATGCTTCTTCAAAATGAGCTACACAAGCAAACATTTTACTTACATTCAATGAAATGTCTTTCTTACGTCTTTTCGATTAAATTTTGTAATGATGTTAGAATTATTACGATTTCATTAAAATAATTCATATATAGCAAACAAATGTAGAGCTATATAATTTATATTTTACTCAATAGAGTGATGCCAAATATTCAACTTTAATATGGCGCGTTTGTGTATTGTTAGAGTTAACCTTTGATGAGAGATATGCTCCTTGAAAAGGAGCCTCACAAGCAAACATTTTAGTTACATTCAATGGAATGTCTTTCTAGCCTCTTTTCGATTAAATTTTGTAATGATCTTTTAAACAAGGAACCGAAGATCATTAGACCTTTTCATCTCTTTTCTGACATAAAAGACTCCATTCTAATTGCACTTTTTATGAAGAAATTTTTTTTTTCGGAAATCAGGTTTATATCTAAGCATTTACAATGTCTCAAAAAATTTTCATATATAGTAAAAGTACCGATGGAGGAAAAACTTATTTAACACTCAGATAATTTCATAAAATGATTACAAAAATATATATTAATTGTCCAGAAATACTTTATCCTCTGCATGATTGATGAACATTAGTATACTCTAAAAACAAGTATTCCGGCAAAAAACAAACAAACTTGCTTGTTTTTAAATTATTAGAAAAATATTTGTATTCGTCAATTTCGAAACAACGTCGACAGGTGATTTATTCTTGTTTTCTCCAATTAGAAAATAGTTTTTATCAAATATCGAATGATTCACACAAAAAGGGAATAAAATTATAGTTAAAAATATTTGAGAATCCATAGATTACCAACATGAAAATATAGAAAATTATGCAGGAAAAGTTATTAATAAAACAATTATACCCCAGTCATTTACAGTTTACTATTTTCCAAAACTTCTGTTTTTAAATATATAAATGTAATTGTTCTACTGGGGAACTGTAAGAAAAGGTCAAGATAATTTTTTTACGTTTGAAAACGAAACAAACACACAAATAAATAAATTATACGAATTTTTTTTATTATGACAGGTAAAAAATTATTTATACGTCAAAGGAATGGGTGGAAAAATGTAGTTATTTAAAAAGAGTGGTACAACGATTGACTTCAAAACTGTATTAGAAATAAATTTTTGTGCGTCAAATTTTGGTCTATTTTCACATTGTATTATTATATAAGTGTTTTTGAAAAATAATTGTACATTTAATTCGTTTAGGTGAATTAATATGAGATTTCATGAATCTACATGAGAACTATTTTGGTTAGCGTTCATCAATTCTGAATCATCTGTAAATGACAAGAGCAACGATTGAACCGACCGTCTGTTTCCAGACTTTCATGCCACCTCAACGTGGAGGAAGGGGGATTTGACTTTGAAGGATTTAAAGTACATCAAATATATGCAAATCACATCTATGATGGGTTTGAACTTTCAAACTATGGTATTTTGGTTTCAACATTTGGTCTGACACCAAAACATGTTGTTGTTGCTGTTTCTTTTGGCACTTGCCATTCACAAGCTCGCTGAGGTAGTCAAAGATTTAAACCTTAGCGCCAACTAGAGTCAAGAGTGCAACTTAGGCTACTCACTCATCACATTCGCTTGCAAAGCCCCTCTTCACGTGGCGGGGGCACATTCACACACCTTATAGACAGAACACAGAAGAACAACCATGCCCAAACCGGGACGCCTGGATCAAGGGGAAGACGCGCTACCCCGATGCCTGGATGCTAGCAGTAAAAAAAAAATTGCGATCCATAGTTAATACAGAAAAAGATAAATTATTAAAAGAGATGAAGAACGTGATTTTTTTTCTCATTATACCCCTAAATTCTTTATGACATAATCTTTGAATTATTCTTTGTCCTTTATATTTTATACAGTTATTAACATTAAGCTAAAAATTGCCACTTGTCAAAACGTAAACGCTTTATCATTATATCAAAGCATCCAAAATTTGTCATTTAACAGTTTTATGCAACAAAATTCTTATTTATTACTTAAGTTGTTAAATTTTATTTATGTAAATGAAGATTCAAATATTACCTACTTTTTTATAAGTGTCAAATATTTTACAATCATGACACATCAATTTGATATATTATTTAATTAAATCAGTCTTAAGAAAAAGTCTGTTATAGAAATTTAAATAAAAATTAATTTTATCTATTGATCCTGAAATATATTTTCAACATAATACTGGTCTCATGCCTCTTTCTTGCCATTATCTATCAGAATATTAAAAAAAGGGCTTTTTAAAACATATTTTAAATTTGTTTGAGTTTGATGCAACTCATAGTTAAAGTAAAGAATTAATATTTTTGTTTTATTTTAAAATTCCACTGATTAATTCCCTGCATTATTAAAAAATTATAAGTTGATGTAACTGATGACAATGTCTTACTAAATTAAAAATACTCCTGATTGAAAATTACATTTTTACTGCCGACGTATCATTATCCTAAAATACAAATATTCCAAAAGGTTATTGATCTTATTGATAAGTTTCTGTTTCTAATCTTTTTACGCATATATAATATAACAAAAGTAAGTATGTCCTTGTTAAAATTAATCTAGTAAATGTAAATCAATTCCAAAATGATCGCCTGTCTTTTTTTAAATTCTAATTAATATGTAATCAAATAAATTTAAATTGTCTTAGATATTTTTTTCATCAAATCAGGTAAAGAATTCAGCAATTTGATATTTTTGATTTTAGATCATGCACATATGTAATAAGTTATTACATTTTAGTTCATATTCAGCATTATTTTAAATCTTAAACAACGATATAAAAGAATTATGTTTGGTGACAAAACTGAATTTGTAGAAGGGTTATTTTAATTTTCGACATGTCAATGAAGTTTTTTTTTGGTATTATATCCCAAAAGTTTGAAAAAACATTGTCTTAATTTTAAATATACAATAGAAGATACCTTATTGAATAATTTTTGTCGCATGAAGCATTGATAAAGGTGAAGAAAGGAGAAAAAATGCATATTGAAATTATAATAGAAAAAAATCTTTAATTCTGGATATTTTTAGGAAAAGACCTGCAACCTTAACATATCTTTCCTGTTTAGAGGATGGAAGGTTCGATGCAGTTGAGGCAAAAGGGCCACAGTGACACTAATTCTGGCAATGAGATCCTCAGGGATTTCAATGGAGTACGGTAGATGATGCTCTTAAGGCGTTAGTAGGAAAAGAGCCTGAGAGGAGAAAGTTCGGGAGATCATGGGGGACCGAAATGGGATGAATCTACCGAGCCCAATCCATCAGAGAGGGAACGTATTGCTTAGTGCTTTAGAGCTACTCTAAAATGGGTTGACGTGCCCTTCTGCTTAAACCTCTAGCGTTCTCATACGACCGATAGAAGGTAAAACCACTTAGAGAAAAGCACAGCACTTGCAAAATATACGATAAGTGACCTTTTATATATTCTTAGAAGAAAGCATTTTGTCGAATTTGCCATTTTGAAGGTATTCGAAGATGAAAAATTCTCTTTAGTGAAATATATTATTTGCAATATCAAATAAAGTATCCCTAAACGTATAAAAGGCATTTGTTTCTATCACTATATGAAGTTTACTTATCAGAATATTCTCTTGAAATGTTAGTTAAACTGAGAAATCTCTTTTTTAATAACAGAATTTAACAATAGAGACCAAATAAGAATTTATTTTTCTTCTTAAAAGTAGGAGCGGAACAAGGAAAATTGCATAAAAAATACTGCATGATTTTTTTTTCAAATAGTATAAATGCTCTTCTCTGCATAATGCAATTGAACAATTCAATTCAACACTCTTTTTGAAAGCATTTTAAGGCCCTTCTTACGATCAATTTCCCCTAACCTACATAGAATCATGTAGATATCATTTTTATTCCATTGAAATGTCAGTTTAGACATTTTTATTACCTGAAAATCGTTTTTACTCTATAGAATATGTAAATAGATCGAGATAGAATATGACATTTATTTTTTCTATATTCTCGCATTTTCGCGTCTATGATGTATTTGCTTGCAGGCGGGGGAACATTTAATATTGTCTACTCTACTTCAATATTCCCAATGAAGGAAAATACATTCGTTTTCTATCGACTACTTCTTAATAGAAAATGTTCCTTATATTATTGGTTTATTTCAACGTACATTGAGATTCAAATGCGGTTAATATTTGTGTATTTTTTGTCTTTATAATAGAGTCAATTCATTTTCAATTGATATTTTATGTACGTATCACAAGTTAAATTTGGAAATCTATTGAATAATTTCTAAAAAGAAAAAAAAATAGACGTAATGTTATAGAATAGAATAAAAAACAACAATTGTCATTTAGATTTTAGTTGCTGTTGCGTTTGTCATTTAGCTGTGACTCAGTAAATCTATTATAGAAGCAATGTAGCCATGAGCTTCACTCTCTAATAAAGCACTAGAAAATGCTTTCTTCACGCTGCATAAGACGTACAAATATTATTTTTGGAAAAAATTGTCTTCGAATAAGGATATTAAGTCACATGCGTAAAATGTGAAGCAAATTGTCAAGACTGCGTATTTTTGCATTTTACACCATGTGAAATGATTCTATGAGAAGATTGGAATTTTTCGGGAAATACTTGTCTTCGAAGAATTAAAAGCTACGAACGTAAAATTTGAAGTAAAACGTCAGATGGCCTGTATATATTTACATTTTTCACCATATGAATTGCCTCCATTAGAATATTTTTACGGTTGCTCGAATCATTCTGCATGAGAAAAGCATTTATGTGTTCTCGTTCTAAATAAGACGCACCAAATAGAATTTGTGAATGCTTATCTTCGAATAAGGACGTAATGTCCCAGTAAAGCAATCGAAAATGTACAATGTACAGTTGGCACATGCACTTTGTATGTTGCGCACATACATACAATGTACAGTACGCGCACAATGTGGTTGCGTACATACATACAATGCACAATTGACATACGCACATTGACATTTTTGACATATTACATCATGAGAATCGAATCCAATGAAAGATTGTTAAGAACGCCTATCTTCCAATTCACGGTAATCACGGTAATCCGTGGTAATTCACGGTAATGTCACGGTAATCCGTACAAAAACGTTCAATTAGGTGACATGAGCACTTCTCAGTGATGTTTTTCAAGTGCGGAGTCCAGTGAATTGATTCCACTGAAAGACTGTAAGGAATGTTGAAGTTATTTTGTACAGCAAAAACCTTTTTATTTAAAAAAAAAGGTTTGTCTAGACTAGGATCAAAAAGTCGCGATTTCTAGACCTTTATCAGCAGGTTGGAAGGCAGAAATATCTGATTAATCTCACCAAAGATTTGACTCTTTCATTTGACTGTTTGATTAGTAATTTTGATATGAAGACAACATACAAAATTTCGTTTGATTTGCTTATTTGTTGTTTACAGACAAGCTTATAGATGGATTGACGGGAAACCGGAAAAAAAGAAATTAAGAGTTTTCTATACCCAAAGAGATCTTAATGTGGATAATATTAGTTGCTACTTTTATTTTGGAACTTTCTTTATTCGTTTTGTGTATAAGAAAATAAAAATGTATTATAGAGTATGAAGGATTTTAAAAAAAACTGTAAGGAATAAATAAACTAACAACAAAAACCTTAGTGCTCAAAATTTGATGAAAATATAAAACATTGCGAAAATGAATAAAAGTTTAGAAGACAGAATTAAGATTTTGGTTTCACATTTAGATTATGAAATGAACATTGTTGAAGGAATGTGGTGGTACAGGATTTATTACTTTTCGTCTTTTTTCTTCTTTTTAAAAATAGCAATCAAGCTTTCAAACAAAATGAAATAAATAAGATAATAAACCAAAATATAACAACCGAACTTTCGCAAAAATCGAAAAACTCTCAGCTAAAAATCGATAACTCTCAATTTTTTTTCATTAGAAATCCTTGAAATTGTTATTCAAAAGGAATGATTCCCCTGAGGTTCAGTTTAAAGAATCATCTTATGGATAGAATGGACTAGGAATGAAGGAAGTTGAAATTCTCGTATTTCAGATTCCATTATGTTCATCTTTAAAAGAGCTTTTCTTTCTGAAACAAACAGTATTAATTTAAAAGTTAAGGACAGTTAAAAGGGATTTTTGTTAAAAGCTTTAAAAATATTAAAACTATAAAATTCCATCCAATTCTTTTTGTGCATGGAATAAAGTTAGCTCCGTCCTTAAAAATGTTATTATTTTCTATAGTGTAAGTCGTTGTCTAAAGTATAGGTATGGATTTATCTATAGATCGGATGTAAAAAATAAGTATAGGTATGGATTTATCTATAGACCTTATGTAAAAATAAGTATAGATATGGATTTATCTATAGACCGGATGTAAAAATAAGTATAGGTATAGATTTATCTATAGAATACATGTAAAACTAAGTATAGATATGGATTTATCTATAGACCGGATGTAAAAATAAGTAAAGCTATGGATTTATCAATAGACCGGAAGTAAAAATAAGCATAGATATGGATTTCTCTAGACCGGATGTAAAGATCAGTATAGGTAGGGATTTATCTATAGACTGGACGTAAAAATAATCTTTCTTTTTCTGAAGGGGAAATACAATTTTTTTACTTTTTCGTATATGAAAGCATAGTAATTATTAAAAAACTCTATCTCGATATTTTGACGATTTTCCCCATTTTAAACCACCCTAAGTTTGAAAAACACTTTTTTGGAAAATTGTCTGTTTGTCATTCTGTGATGGTTCAAAAAATGGTTCAAAAATGCTTTAAACTAAACGGATGAAATTTAGAATACGGTCTTTGCACTGAACTTGCATATCTCTATCAGATCGGGATTAAAATACGTCTAGAAGAAGTCCGTCTGTTCTATCGTTTGATTATAAGTTAACGCCTTAATTGGAAAACTAAAAAGACTGAACAGTTAAAATGCAGTACTAAGATTCAACATTTGCCGGGATCCTGGCACAGAGGTAGAGGGTCTTCCTCGTGATATGTGCATCCCTGGTACGAGTCCTGGCTAGGTTGGTCTTCTGTGTTCTATCTGTGAATGTGCCCTCCCCCCTGTAAAAAGGGGCTTTTCAAGCGAATGTGAAAAGTGAGTAGCTAAAGTCTTTCTCTCTGCCCTAGTTGGTTCTACTTAAAAGTAAAAGACGCATATTTCTGCTTAAATAAGCTGATGCATCAGCGGGCTTGTCCATGCAGGCAAGTGCCACTAAATATCAATAGAAACAACAGCAGATTTAAAATTTTAACTGTAGAGACCTGTTTCATTTTGAACCCAACCCAACCCAACCCAACCCAACCAGGTGTGGACCCTCTGTCGGTCTCCATTTTCAGAAATATATAAATGTGATTGAGATACTATTTTTATCGCATTTGTGCTAGAGTAGTGCTATGAAGAACAATAACCAATTTGAATACATATGCTTGACTTTTTTTCTCAATTTTTGAAATGTCACAGAAATGAAAAATAAATTAAGGTTGGTTCATTGTGATTTAAAGATCTAAAGGTGAAATTGCACCAAGAGAAATTAAGATGCTCTGAATGATATTTTAAGTGAATTCCTATATTTTAATATCCTTTATTATATTTAAATAAAAGAACATTTTTGTCATGAAGTAAGTTAAAAGTTAAGCTTGGTGAAAGGGTTTAAGAACCAAGAGCGAAAATACGGAGAAATCGCAACAAACTTCTATCAGTCAGCAGAAATCTCACCAGTGATCTATTTCTTTCGTACTACTTAGAAGTTTATCAGGTATTTTTTACCTTTACCATATTGTAAAGCATTTCTAGTTTGATAGCTAAACTACAAAAGTAGTGCTTGAATTTTTTCGTCACTTACATCTTTAGCACTTTTATTTTGTAATACTTTGGATTAATAAATCATACAACAACACTTTCATCAGGTGAGCAGTTATGACGAAAAAAAATCAATCAATATTAGCAGAAATTTAAGGTAAGCAAAATATTTTCACAGTATTATGAAAACAAATCTTCATTTTTTTTTCAAATTTAATTTTTGCGATTGCGTCTCAGAGCATAAGTGTTAAATAAAGCACAAAACTTCCAAAAATTATTAATACGTAAAAAAATTAATCCATAGAAAATATTCATAATGAACACAATAATTAAACTGAATTTTATATTTAAGGTAATTGGATTATTTCTTTAAAAATATCACACACAAAAAAAGAAATGCAAAGTCTAGTGAAAAAAAATGAGTTCAAAATTTAGTGAGCGATTATTTTTATAATTCTTTTTTTTTGTATAGCAAATCTCATAAACTCTAAATAATGAATAAAATAATCAGGAACTCTGAAATAAATAAAGTGCAATCACCTGCATCCCAAAAAAATCGTCTGTGCTTTATCGTTTGGAGAATTTGATTGTTATTTTACTTCATCGAAAAAAAAAGATCACCTTTATTTTTTCTAATGTTTTTGTCTCAGTACTCTAAATGCGTTAATTCTCGGTCGAAAAATAAAAACTTGAAAAAAGACAAATTAATCATTGCAACATTAATTACCTTCAGCGCAAATAAGCATTGCTTATTAAGCGAGACAAAATCATGAAGAGATTCCTCAGGCGAACTCAACGTTTTTTAAAAAGTGAGCAATTAGAATTAAAAAAGTAATTAACCAAATTTTAGCTTATCGATAATTAATTTAGGACTGTTTTTCATAAGCACATATTTTTCTTTTAATATTTAAAAAATAATATAGATAAGTCTAAGCCTTTAAATTTTAAAAACAAAATTTAATTTTAGGCTTCACAATTTTGTTAAGTGTGCAATCTTAATGAGTTTCTTTCTCAGCTCTTGGGACCAAATAAATTTGATACTCCAATAATCCTTTTTAAACTGATATTTTCTGCATAAAATATTTTTTGTGAATTCAGTTTTTTAAAAACAATGCAAAACTTGAACAAATTTATGTATTTTTAAAAAAGGCATTGATTTCACTGTTGTAACTTCTAAGTAATGTTCTTGACAATAACTTATTTACCGATTTTTCTATTTGTTTGGGGAAAATTGAAAAACATAGAATATTCTGTTTATTTAAAAATAAGTTATATGCAATAACAAAATATTTTCATTAAAATGCTAATGATAAGATCATAAAAAATATTATATGAAATTTTTAGCTATTCATTTATAAATAAAAAAATTTTCAATTAAATTTTCGATTTAAAAATTTGAGGTACAAAAGTGGTTAAAGAGGTACTACGAAAAGCATTTCAGATAGTTCTAATAATTACCTAAGGCTATTAAATTCTGAAAATTTTCGATAAATATTGATAACTGCTTGAGAGTTTTTGATACTTAGAATAAAGATCTGAATGCAGAAAGTATTAAAAAATAGTTTTTCTTAAACAATTTTCATAACATTTTTATGTTTGCTAAAATATTAATATATTCTATTTCTTTTTTATCACAAAAAATAAATCAAAATTTTGTTTTTAAAGATCATTGCTCCAATTTAATTTTTAATGAATTTCACATTCTTACGTTGTAAATTTGGTTAAATAAAACTATCCTGTTTGTTAAATGTATGAATGATAAGATAGCTGTCATCTCAAAAATATATTATTTTTACAGCAATAATTTTATTAAAAACATCTAAAAACGAATTTTACGAAAGTTTATCGCATAATTTTTAACTTTGGGAAGATATTCATATGTAATGTTTTACTTAAATCAATTTTATCCTATATTTATACAATATTTATCTATTAAAAGTATTTATCCAATTTTAATTAATATTTATTGATATAATAATTTAACTTAAAAATGGTTCCAATTTGTACAAAAGACTAGTTTTTTTCTCTTATCAATTATTTTTATTCTGTTCTTGTTGTAGAAATTTAAAATTAAAAGGAAATTTTTGTCATGTATAACTTTTAATAATCATCGAAAAAATATTGAAAAAGGAAAATTAAAGGGAATTTAAATATTAAATGCATCAGAAAGATAAAAATCTTTAATTGAACAAAATCATTTAGCAAAAATAATTCTAATTTCGTATCAGTACTTTTCTAGATTTTTTTAAAATTGAGTTCAATTAAGAACTCACAGGGCTATTTTCATTACTCATGATTTCATTAATATTAATTGGTTTGTCGTTAGGTTGGATAGAAAGTTATAAAAAATGGTGATTGAAAAATCTTTAATAGATAAATTCAGTTGAAGAATAAAATTAGTTACATTTTCATTTCTGTAATAACCGTTATTTAGTTAGGTAACTTTTCTGGAGTTATCACAAATTTTCTAATCATTGAAGAAACAGTAACATAATTATGTAAATAGAAGTCAAAGAAAACATAAATACTTAATACAAAAATAAAATAAATGCGTTCACTAAATGAAATCATTTAGTGCAAATAATTATATTTCCGTTAATACTTTTCTAATAATTTTTTTATTTATAAAAAATTAAATTAAGAGCTTTGTTTTACATATTCACTTCCCCTACTGGTTACTTAATTAGTTTGATGTTTATTAAATTTAAATAGACAATGTTGGATAAAGATGGAAAGTTTCTAATGAAAACAAAATGTAACTCATGAATAAAATTCCTCATTTTTCGCAAATTTTATAATTTCTGTTGAATTTATTTCCCACTAAGACAACTTTTCAACTCCCGCTTGGAAGTATTTTCTGATTTTTATACAAAATATCTATTTATGTAAATTCTATATACAGTTTCCGAGGTTTTCCATTACTGCACCAAAAAATGTTGCTATGAACTAAGCAGGTTATGATCCTAGAATGCCATATCCATATCTTATCAATTAAGTTTATAATGAGTCTATTATGTCATATTATAGAAAATAGACATGTAAACGATTGATCTTGCCGATTTCATTCAGGGAGGAAGTTTTCAGATAATCCATTTTACGACAAATTAGGCCTCCATTAAATTTTGTCTCTTTTCGAATTTTTCATAGTAGATATTAGGTTGGTGCAAAAACAATTGCATTTTTATTAAAAATCAAAATTCAAATTTTGAAATAATGGATAAATTAGAAAAGTGGTATAATTCTTGTTTTTGTTCTTCTGTTACATTTCGGATTCTTTTTTTCTTTTTTTTTTTGAAATTTCACTATGCGAACATTTATATACTTTCTGATTCCTACTAATTAAAATTTAACCCAAATCAAACATCATTGTGTGTGTTTTACAATTCAAAAAAGTTTTGTGGAAAAGCAAATAAATGATAATTTAAGGGGAAAATGCTCTGCTCTGTGGAAAATTATTATAATTTTTCTATTAAATTACCATAATTTTTTAAGAATCACTAAATATATATATGATCTCCTGTTATCTTTTAAAAATATGATTCGAGAAATTTTACTTTAATTACTTAACTATTTTGAGTAGTTTTTAACAGCATACATTGGAATAAACTAAAAATAGAAAATACTTTTGAAATTGCATCAAACCTTAATGGCCTACTCTACCTTTAAATTTATTCCATTAGCTTTGATTTAATAAGGTAATTCCTGTACATTTTCTGTGGGTTAGGTTTCTCATTTGGACTTCACCATGGCTTCAAATGACATCATCCAATGTTTGCCACAACCAAAATTTGCCTTAAAAAAGCTTTTATTTGTTTAAATTGACCTTTGAATGCAATGGAAACTTGATGATGAAGACTTTGAGCTTAAAATCCAAGTAGGGTTTATGAACTAACGAAAGACTTGAAAATTCTTTTTAAATATTTTATTACTGCTTATTATATACATTAATGAATTTCTGATATTTCTGTATTATTGATGAATAGATATTGTTCAATCATTGTTTTAATTCATGGTTGACTTTTAGACTGAAAATGCAATCATATGAACAATTCGACACTGCTTGAAGATTGATCAATTAGAATTGATGTACATTAGATGAAATTCGGTTTTGTGAAAACTTTTCATTGTAGCTTCAGTAGCATTCTCCTGACATCAAAATTCATGAAGTATGATACGAGAAGTAGTTTGTCGCAACATATAATTTTTCAATAAATATTGATTAATGCATATAAAAATGAATAAAAGAGTGAATTGGGCATTGGAAAAATCACATGTCTTTTAACAGAATCATTTAATAAATTTTTATATACTTAATGTTAATAAAATAATATATTACATTACTTTTCCTTCTACAGCATAATTTTAAATACACTGATAATGAATGAATTAAATTTCTTATATTTCAACTTGAAGTAAAAGTTTATTTCAACATAGTATGCACTTTTGTATGTTTTTAAATAGGCTTTAATTGAAAAGTTTTCATAGTTACATTTTTAAAAAGTTTATTTTATTTTGCATTTCTTTTAATTGTTTATTAATATTTATACATCTTTAATTGGTTGTGAAAATTTATTCATCTTGATCCCCCCCCCCACTTTCACTCACAGAGATAATCCACAAAAAATGCGATGTTAGAAAATTTTAAAGAGATGTCTATACAAGAAACAAATGAGTTACTTGAAATATAATCCACACAAATCAGTAACATTTCGGTGAATACTAGATGCTTTCATGTCTGCGAATAAGTGCTTTTTGTGAGTAAACTTGGAAATAGTGCCAATACAGCAAGCGTGAATGTGAGCTTCAAGGCCAAAGATATGCATAATTAAAGATCCAGACTCTAAAAATCCAATCACATATTTTCCAGATATGCACAGATAGAATCTGGTATCAAAGCAGGACAATAAGTTGAAAATTGGAATTGTCATTTCTAATACGGAACGTTTGGACAATTTACTGTTTATTCTAATTATATCGCATTGGAATTTAAATTTAAATTAAGATACAAAACTTTATTAATTCAATGCAGTAGAGTGTTATAACTCTCCGAATCGTATAAACTAGAAAAATGAATTTTTAAATAAAATTATATTTAAATATTTTTTCTTTAAATAGTTTACTATGAAATATTATTAGGGACAGTTAGGATTTAATTGAAATCGGAAAAAAATAGTTTCTTTTCTTTTTTATCCAGAAAATGGGACATCTGATTTTTTTTCCTGTAAGAAAAAATATAGACTTTATTTTCAAAGTAGTATTTTTTTACTGTATTTTTAAACGTTGAAGTGGCTAGTATACAGACAATTGGTTGTTCTCATGAAATGAAATACTGTTTTGCATATTTATAAATATATATAAAATATACTATTGTTAGAATTATAATTGAAAAAATATTGTATCAAACTTCGGACAAAATCGATAATTTTACATAAAAAAATTACCATAGTTATGTTTATTTTTTATACACTTTCATTTACTTCACTTAATTCACAAAAAATTTACTTAACATAAAACAATATTGTAATATTGTTTTATGTTTGTAAGGATGATGCATGAATATAGATTTTTCACTGAATATTTGGGGTACTAGTAAGTATAACTCTTGCAACTATTTGCTTTTGTTGACAATACAATATTACAATATTTTAGAATTTATTAATTTTAAAAAACGATAATAGGATATGAAAATATTTATGATAGTGAATTATGAAATGCATTAAAGACATAAAAGTAGAAAATAATAAGTATAAATAAAATATTTCAGTAACAATCTTTTTGTAATGCACTGGAAAGTAGAAAATAATATTTTAAACAAAAATATGGAACTCTAAAAAAATCACGAACCCGTAATGGATTGAAAATAGCAATATAATGAATTAGATGCAATGATTATAATAATATAGAAAATTCTCCAATATTCTTATATTTAAATAGGGTTATATCCTTGATAGAAATCTTTAATATTCTTAAAATTAAAAATTATAAAAAATATTAAAAACATATTTCTCAGAATATTTCCATTTGGACCCCATTTTATACGATTTAGTCACCCCCTCCCTTTTTTGTAAATGATAAATAAGTAAAAAAAAGGATTTAGCATAAGATATTTTGAATAACATAAAATAATAATTTATGTTACTTTATTGGGTAGAATACTGTTTTTATTTCCCATTTGCAGTGAAAATTATTTAAGAAGTTTTTTAAAACATACAACGTAATTATAGATATCTTTTCAGTTGAGAGATTTTGTTTTCAAAAACTGATTGGGTTCTTACTATATTACTCATTACATATTGTAATTTTAAATGTTGTGACACCAAATAGGTGATTCTCCTCAGTTATTCAGATCTAGAAACAAGGAAATGTCTTGCATCTTAATATGTTAACTTATGTAGCAAGGTCTGCTTTGGCCATGTGGTTTGTACCTACTCTTATCTGTCTGCACTATCAACAACCATAGCCATGCAGGGGTACAAAATAACAGTAACGTTTAATTATCTAGGGGTAGATAAGTTCTGCAAGAAGAGTAAAGCAATAATGGCTTAGAAGTAAAACATGTGTACCAATCGTTAAAAAGCGGAAAAAATCCCCTGGTACGGAAACTGCATAAGACACTAATTTGGTTTATTTAAAATAATGACATTTTTGAAACCGCAACAAGAGTATTTCGAAAATGACATCGTACCTTTACCAGTATATATCAGCATTCACTTAATCCCCGCCACGACAATGAGAAAATTTCTGTTCCTGGAAGTCAAATTTAACCTGGAACAGGATCCTATCTAGAGCGGATCTTTCGGTGGAATAAAACATGGAAGTGTGGAAACCACTGAGCACGTGACCTTATCTCTGCCAATAGAGATCTTTTTCTAGTAAGTTTGAAAAGAAAAAAATATCTCTTGATACGTCATGAAGAACTATTTTTGTGAAATGGAAAAGATTTTACTTCTGTAACACCTGAGTTTATTTTTAATTGCACTAGAATGTATAAAGAGTTGCAAATTTTGCAACTTCTAAATCCCCCGAAATGTAAATATTAATGATATTTTGAGTTAAAGATCGTTAGATCAAATCTCATAATTAAATATCTTTAACAAACACAAATGTAAATTAAATAATAAATTTTACAATTCATCTTTTTGAACGAGAACATGGTTCACTATTTCTTTGCTTTTCGGTTTGCATGCAAATTTCCATTGATTGCTGTATTGCTTTTTTATTTATTGCTAACATAAATGGACCTTGTATTACCCATTTATGTTAACAAATGTTTGAAGAAATTAGTAACACAACTGTAAAATATTAGATAATTATTTGGTCAGTGATTTCATTCAGATGAATAAATTATAATATTTTCATCTTAAAATGGTTTTTTGTTTCCCTTAGAAGAAGTATATTTCAATTTTTCAAAGTATTCAGAATTAATTGAAAGCCATTTAAGCATTTCAGTTTTGTAACAAACAAGTTTAAATGGCTGATTGAGTTGTGGTTGCGAAAATGACAAATGGTAAAAACTTTGATGAATAGACTTCATTAATGAAATGTCAGGCAAAATTCATCACATAATTGAATATTTTCGATTAAAAATTTGCAATTTGTTTCCAGAATGATTAAAATTTATTATCAGAAAGTATAAAACAATAAATGTATGTAAATATAAATAATTCTGCTAAAAATTGGTGGTGTGACTCGAGGTTTATTTCACAAATGGTAATAATTAGCGAATTTTTAAGAATTCTGGTATTTCAGATAATATAAATTTTTACATCCTGTGATTTTGTTAAAATATTCGGATTTCTTTCTTTTTAACTTAAAATTATTTTTTCAATTTTTTTGTGAATAATCAAATGAAATAAGAAAGATAAATGAAATAACTTTTTAAATTAAGTAATTGATAGCAAAATATTTATTTGTGCCATATTAGCAAGTAGATACATTAAGTGAATATTAAATATTTGGTACCATCTTTGAAGTTTAAACAGTGTTAAGTTTCTGATCACGTGTACACAATCAAATGTTAAACTTCGCCGTTCTGATTCACAAAAATTTAATTTTGATTATCTTAAAATTCTATATTAACTGAAGAATAGTGTTTTATTGTGTAACAAGCTCTATCCATTTAGAAATTCCATGTACCCATTTTATTATATGTGATTAGAAATAAGTAAAATAAATAGTATACATGAAACAAACGAGATAAAATATTAATTCTGAAGGTTTATTTCCTTGAACACCTTTTAAAGGACATTTTAAATCAAATAGGAGGATCTTATTGTGGGAAAAAAACTATATTGATAATTCCTCCCACATACTGTTGCTGAGGAGTATTTCTTTTCTTATCAAAATTGCATCTTGACAGAAAGTTCAGCGACAAAATAACTGACACGAAGAAATCGCACTGTAAGAAAGAGCTGGTGCAAAAATTTCGACAATCTGCACATTATAATTCTCAAAGACTTTGTTTTACACATCATAAAAATCTGTACCATGTAGGAGAAATGATGACAAAAGCAACATCATGTTTTCGCTTTGCAGCCCATGCCTGCGGGGTGTTATTTCTTTTCTGTAAAGGTCGGGGGTTTGTTTTTCTGACTCAGAAACAAATGAATAGAAGAGAAAGGGGAAATTGGGAGTGCTCACACCTGAGCCCGAATTGAGCATTAGAGGAATAAAGAGAACAAGACGATCGATTCTGACCATAATTTAAGCCGGAACAATTCTTAGGGTATTGGCGTATAAATCAGGATGATCGAGATATTCTCACTTTGCGTAAGAATTAGAGATATGCTTGTTTAAAAAACGTGATAACTACTTCGAAATTTAAACAGAATCTTAATTTTTTTTTCTTTGAAAAAAAGTAAGAATGACTTAATAGTCCATTTAAGTCATTTTAAAACGACGGATGAATCCATATTTAAACTTAATTTTTCGATTTATATTTCGGAAAGAAAAGATTTCTTCGCGGATTCATTAAAGATTTTACGTTGCAAAAAGAAAATGTGTTTTTTTTTCATTTTTAAAAGTTTTCAAAAATTGATAGATAAAAATTTTTAATGCATCTTTATTTTCGAATGTACGAAGTATATAAAGAGAAAATATTGCAAAAAAAGAAGAAGATTAAATAAATATTTAAAAAAAGAAGAATAAAAAAGCTAACTTCAGAGTTTGACGAATCTCCACGTATTTATTTTTCACACGTTCGAAAAATATACTTTCGAAATTATCTTTGTCTGTCCATCTATCTGCTAAAACAATAACTCAAAAATACAACTGGTTTAGATGAAATTTGGTATATGAAGGTAATTTTGTATATCCTATGCTCCAGATTTGTTGATTTAAGTCAAATATTCAGCGAAATCCAGTCCAACGAAGTTTGGCTGTCTGGCTTTTCGAATATAAATTAACGCAATATATACAAAACGATATCGATATACATTTTAGACTCTAAAACCATGTACCAAATTTTATCAATTTGGCTCTTCAAGTATTGTAATTAACGTGTTCAGAGTTTTAAAATGAAAGGCTTCTCGTGAAGTCATCCTAAATTGAACATATTTCAAAAATTTAATGTAAATACCACCATATATTAAATTTAATTGTTCTGGATCAATGCGCTTTTGCTAGACAAACAGATATAATCTCAAAAATGTTCTTTTCAGATTGAGAGAGATTTGAGATGGAAATTCATTAAAATTCATAATTATCCTCGAAACTTTTGAAGATTACAATATTTTCTCTTTATATCTTTATATTCAAGAAAATAAAAAAAATCCAAATTTTTACTTGAATTTAATTCTTAAAAGAAAGTTCCTTGGAAAAATGAAATTTTTTTTGTTATAACGTCGGAAAGATGAATAGAGAGAAACTTGGATTTTTAACCTCAAAACAGAAATCGATATGTAAATTACATTGCAGCCTTTGAGAACGTAACTTTGAAGTTAAGTAAACGCCCACAAATACGTTAGGGAAAAAAGTCGCTTTGAATAATATAAATCAATAAAGACTTTAGGAAATGGTTCCGCTTAAATTTTCCATAATTTCCTGCTCCATTAATTTAATTTTTTCTTATTTTTGATGTGTTGAGAGAAAAATAAATTTCTCTTTTGGAAGATGACCCACTGCTGTCGGCAGTCTTATGAACTGAATTTTGCATATTCTGACATAACAAACAGCTGCTCTGCAAAAGCTGTTATGGTTTTTAAGGCAGGTGTTTTCTACGTAGTGAAATAGACTGAAATTAAATTTAAAAATATATATACAAAAAGGTTGATGGGAAAACAATTTGAATGGTAAACTTTCCATGCAGATGATGTTTCTTCTTGTTTGGTTTTTTAGACTTTTTATTTAACGAGAGAATCATTATTTTGATTATAAAATGTCAGACGATAAATAAAATTGTATTAAGGTCCTAATATTATAACACATAATTTAGTGAACTTTCAGTAAAAACGGATAAATGCTCGAATTAGAGTAAAGCTTAAAAGTTCTTTTTTTCTGGATTGAAAAGAAATTGGTACAAATAATCGGCCGGTAACTGATTTTAAGAAGACTAGCTATGATGGAGACGTATAAATTATATAGTTATTTATAGACCAATATAATTTCAAAGTGTAATTCATTCCTGTTAATGTAATATAATGGGTATACAGTATTCAACGAACACTCATTGTTGTAATAATTTTTTTTTAAAGTTGCCTTTTATTTCATGTACTTATTCATTCGTTTATACTAATACTTCTACCAATAATTACTTAAGCTAAATTTTTCATACAAAATTAAATGAATAATTACATAAATAAGTATGTGCTCGTGCATAGAAGGCTTTTTCTACAAACCGTTTCTCATTTCAATAGTTTTTTTTCATTTTTAAGGATTTTATAAAACATTTATGGACTCTTTACCCATTTGGTATGAAATTTTTTCAAAGCTTGAAAGATACTTTGTTTATTAAAAATTCTATTGTACTAATTGGAGTTTTCAAGAAACAAAAAGGTTACGCTAACCGAATAATTTATTATCTTCTTAGGAGATAAGGAAATTGGAAAATAATTCCCATCTATATTTAGTCCTATTTATAAGACTCGTGGAATAAAATATCACGATTTAAAGGTCAAATTTGTATTGCAAGAAACATTCGAGAATAATGTTCTAGTTTATGCGTTCCGCTTTCCAATTGATCACCCAAAGTTATGAGATCAGTTCCCAAATAGTTGTACTAAATGAAATAATGTAATTCAACTTTCCATTAGTTTCATAGGCAAAGTAAATAGCAAAATTTTATTTCCTATATTTTACCAAGTAGTTGCGAATAATTCTTCTATTTAAATGACTTTTTAATGCCAAATTTAAATTTATCTTCAAAGTTTTTATTACTGATTTAGTAGCTCTGGATTTGAGAGAGTTTTTAGCCTATAAATAATTTTAATTATGCTATTAATGCGTGTTTCATTATTACTTTTTGAAATACTCTGAGTTTCATTTTTAAAATACTCCGGTATTTAATCTATAAAAACTCTAATTTGAGCAAAAGCTCTGGTTTTTTTTAAAAAAACTTATAAAAATAATTTTATAAAAATTATGCAGTTTGATTGCATTATAAAAATTCCCGTAACTTTTTGAATGAATAAGCAATAAGTATTATTCTACTAAAATGACAAGATATTAAATTCTTAACACTTCCATTTTTATCAATGCTGCTTATAAAACGCAAGTAATTGCAAAATGTAATATCCCCATTAAGCTATTTATTTTTATAATTCAGAACAAAACTTTTGGATAAGCAAATGAGTTTTTATTTTATGTTGCCAAAACCCCTTTCCAATAAAGCACTAAAGTTTATAAGTTGCTTCCCTAACATCGATCCTTTGAAAATCACTTCAAATGGTAGAAAAACTTTGAATAAGAAACAAATAATAAACATTGAAAACGGCGTCTAGGTTCAAGAGTTTTTTCTCCTAAAGATTATCGATTTCTAGTCAACTTCAACGCTTTCTGCGTGAATTTGTTTTAGAAAATAATTTCTAGTCATTCCTACTTTTTTCTCCATCTTCTATAAAGGATATATGTTCCATATCTGTGTTTAGTTTTGATGTTTTAGATAATCATATGGTAATCGCTACTAATAATAAATGATAATGTGATTGTGTCTATTGGTGTATTTACTCACTACAAAAGAAACAAATAGACCTTAAGCTACCAAATATAAAGAAGATATATTTCGGTGAAAGGATTACAACTCGAAGTGATTTTCTTTAAACACTTATTAGAATTTTTAACTAATTCAAATTTAAGAGAAAATCTGATTTTTTCGGCGAGAGTTTCTTTAACCATTAGGGCATTAAAATGATTTTTACATCTTTTTAAAATTCAAAACACTGTTATTTAATAACAATAATTTCTTCGTTGCTCAAATTTTTTCAAAATTTTCGACAATAGATTTCATTGTTGGAATGTAAGCCAAACCTCTTTTATCATTTTATCAAATATTTAATCATGTGAATTCGTGCCATTGTTGAAAGCAAAGGAGGAAACATTCTTTTTATTATCTGAGCAATTTACATGAGGATTAACACAAATTACTTTATTCAACAACTTAGAATATCGAGGCACTTAAGTTTTTGACGACACTATACTACTAGCTAGATTCTTTAGAAAGGTGTATATGCAAAATAAATAAAACAAGTATAAGGATATTAAAACTGTTATATAAATTGCTAATGAAACAGTACAAGAACTATCTAATTGGCAATCCATTATTTACGAAAAATGCTTATGTCCCATGCACCCAAAACAATCTGACTCTTAGTAAAGCCGCAGCATAATTACATTGTCTGCCTTTAAAAATCTGAATGATTATTTAATATAAAGCTTTTAATTACATTATTTATTAGAGCAAGAAATCAGAAGTAATAATATTAATATCAAAAGTAATGCATAATCTTCAATATAAAAAACAAACGAATAAAAATTATTAAATACTATGTTATTATACAGAAAACAAGAGAATGGTATTGAGTTAAAAAGATTTATATGGTTTCACCCCCCCACACACATCTTTTCATAGATTTGTAAGTTCTATACTTTCCCGTGAAAGAAATATTTATTCTTGTTATTAAATTAACATAATATTTCGTGTTATTATATAAATGTGTTCACTAATGCAATAAAATATAAGATTCTTAAAATCAGATAATCAACTCTAAAAGCCAATATGACGAATTATTCAGTATTTTTTCATTTCTGAAAAAAATACTAAAATAGTGATGAGTTATTACTTATATCTATTCACTGTTGTAAATAAGGAGAATAGTGTTGTAAATAGAAGAATATCAAGCTGATCAAGATACCTGATTATTATGCATACCTCTATTCATTGTAAAGCATACAGTACCGAGGTCAGTAAAGCAAGTACACGTACAAAGCTGCAAAGTACCAACAGATTTATATAATATATGTTCAATGTCCTGATGATGTCCTGATTTGTACCTCATATTAATTACAATGTCTGGAATTATTGTCTTAATAATCGCAGTAATATTATATTTCGTTGACAGGTATAGTGGCCTAGATACTGTTAAAAGTGAATTTAAAAGAAATTGTGTAAAAACATTTGTTGCAATTGTGGATCCAATCTGACTAGATAATGAGACAAATATTAGACTATGGCATAGATTCATACCATATTGACTGCCTCATCAGAGGCTTATACGGATTACACAATCTAAAAATTATTAACGATTCATCTATGGTATTCAATTTCTTCAAATAATACAACTTCAAATCTTGATATCAATTTCCATAAACTGGAGATAAATAATGTGACACTTAAACATTTATAAAAGATAAAAAAATTCAATACTTCATAAATCTTTTTCAAAAAAAAGTTTGATATAAATTATTGATTGCAAACCTTCAAATACTTATTTTTATTAAAACAGTTTTTCCTTTTATTTAACGAATTTAGGCTTATGCATAATCAGGCAAGCTATTTTTAGTTTCTATTCTATACTTCTGTTTTTTTTATTTTCTTTCTTTTGCTTGCAATGACAACATGAGCTTGCACCCTTCAACAAATATAACATATATCAAAAGCAAAAAACCCAAATAATAATCATACAAATAACGTTTATATAATAATTAATTACAAAAAAGGAAATTCAAGATTGCGAAACTCAGATAAAATTAGTTTTTAGTTTTTTATGTCGCTATTCTGATTATGTAAAGATGATTTTTAAATCAATTTTTAACTTCTATTCTTCAAAGAAAATAATTAGATTCTTATGCATAGAGAGAACAAAATAAAGGAAATACAAAATAAGTCTTGAAAAGAATGTTTGTTCGTATAATTTATGGAATTTGTTTCTATGCTGCAGATTGTTTTAAATAATTTCAATTTTGTACACCAATTTCTAATTTAAAAAAAATGACGAAATTTCCAGACATTGCGTATAATGACTACAAAAAGGATTGTGTCAATATCCCTAATTTATTAGATATATTTCTAGTTAATGAAGTTAAAAAAAATTGCCAAGGCACTAGTATATGCGATTTTTTGCATTTTCGGCAAAGCGAAATTCAAATGAGAAATTTTGCTGCTGAGCGTGCATACGTAAATTGATGAAATATTTTGGTGAACATGAATACAACAATTTTCTTTGATATGTTACGGAATAAGCATGGCCACATCATTAACAATGTGCAAAAATACTGACTCCTACTGAGGGCAACCCAAAAATGAGGATGAGAAGTTTTTTCGGTATGGTTGTTGATTTTCATATTCCTGATGGGGGCAGAAAATGGTAGAGATTGGCTTTGATCCATCCTTGACGGGGTGTATTTCCTACCGGAATGGTTGTGACGTGGGTGGTGATGGCCTTTAGGGCTTAACCACAGCCCCTGTCAGTGTTGCTGTCGCGGTGGTCCAGTCATTCAATGCTTTAGGTGAATAAAGATGTTATTTATCAAAAACTATCTTTTTTGTACATTTTGGATTATAATCCAAAATAGCTGGGAAGCTAATCATTGTGACATTGCATCTTGAGCATCAAGTACTATATTATATATATATATATATATATATATATATATATACACGAAGATCGTCGCTCCATAGAAATAAACTTAATTTATTCTTCTTTTCTCTCAATCCATACATCGGAGGAAATAAATGATGGTTCGTTGTTTCTCCTTGCTAATGGTGTGTCCATGCTTATTCTTGGGTAGAATGGGAGAAAAAGTTTACTACAGCAGTGCATATCCAGACAAGGATCTTCAATTGATCTTCACACACGCAGAAACGGCGAAGTGAAAGCAGCTCGACCATCCGTTCTACAGCCCGGACATACCACCCTGTGATTTTCATGTGTTTGGTTTCCTGAAGAAACATCTGAAAGGGAAGTGTTTCAATTCGGAGGGGAAACTTAAGGATGCTTTGAAGGACTGGGATTCAGGGAACAAGGAATCCTTCGGCTCGTTAATCAATGTTATCATTGTGCTCAGGCCTATGGTGTATACTTTGAATAAAGTTTTCATTTACACACACAGTGTCATTTTGTACATTTTTATTTGCACATCCCTTGTAGATTTAAAATAAAACAAAAGCCAAAGTAGAGAAAAAATTTTAATAAAAAACAACTTTTTATTATATTGTGAAATGTGGAATATAGTAATTTTTCTCAAAAATCAGAAGGATAGAGCAAAATTCATAGAAGCGCAAATATCTATTAATAATACTACAAGGAAAATCTTCATTAAACAGGAAAACTGAAACTCTTCATATTCTTCAAAAACCTGGATATATTATGAATGAGATTAGAATTCCATTTCACATAACATGAATGTTTCACAATCTTACTATTTTTTTTCTTTAACCTCAAGATTTTCAATAAAATATTATTTTCTATATTTTAGCGCGATGAAAAAAGCGTGTTTTTTTAAGAACCTTTATTTTATTTTATTTTTGTTATTCACCGATATTCTTCTGCTTATTGTTAAAGCAAAGCTGAGTCAAAGATCGCTTTGAACAAAACAAGACGAAGAATACCTATTGCCTTTAACAAATCGAAAATACTTTATTTTTTCACATGATTAAGTGTTTTCTTCTTATCACAAAACCCGATCGCAATCTTTGTTGGTTTTGCCATTGTGCTGCCAGTAAACTGTTTGGTTTCTTTAATGCTTCCCTTTGTGCAAATGGGACTATTGATTAACTTTTCAAGCACCACTTCATTTATTCTTTAGTGCTTATTGCCTCGCTGTTTTTCTTTCATGTCAGAGACCTTTTCTCTTTTCAACTTTATCGATGCCTTTACGCTCCTTGACGAAGATTCGCCGCACTTCAAACATACCACTCGGGTAGCAATCTGTTTGTTGTTGGATAACTTTTTCGAGTCCCGATCAATTTTTTACAAGATAAAAGGCCTTTTTCTTCTTTCCGATAATACCAGAAGTGTATAATTTAACTTCTCGAAAGAAGCGAAAACGTCTTTTTTGACGCATAATTAAAATGCTCCTGATAGAAAAGCAAGCGCTTATTAAATCCTGAAAATGCTTTCATGGGAAAGAGAAAAGAGTCATTTAGAAATCCGGTTAAAACCTCCAATGGCAGCTTTTAGTTCCAGAAACATTAGCATTAAAGCTCGATGACAACCACGTTCTTGCAGTTTTTGAAACATTGACAAGATCTTCACATGATGTGTAGAATTAAAACACTTTAATTAGAACGTATAAGTGCAGCAAAAACACATTTTTCGCTTTTTATGAGCTTATTTATTTAGAAATTAAAGTACTGCAATGAAGATGTCGATTACACAAGTGGGAAGTAGGAAATAAGATTTTTTTTGAAAGAATTCTTTGAATAATGTTTGGATTTTGATGAATTCGAAAGAAATGAAGCAGTATTTATTAACTAAGTATGTGGTAAAATGGAGCATAAAAATAAAAAAAAAGATTTATCGGAATAAAAATAACACAAATTAGTTTGTCGTTTGGTTTAAAATCAATTTATTAATGTAATACATTTCCCTAAAAATATTCTTGTGTTTTTAAAGGAAATTTTTCAATTTTCGTATGACATAACTTGAAATATTTATATAAATATCAGTTAATATCTTTATTTCTTCATTTTCAGTTTATGAAAAGGAAATATTGCGATCTTCCAAAAATGTGACGTCAGGATTTAGATTAATTTTCAGTTTTAGATTACCCTGAAATAGAAAATCCCACTTTTGCAATTATTCTCACTCATCTGTCTGCTCACGTTATTACTCAAAAATTTGTCTATCTAGATAAATAAAATTTGGTTTTAATGTTTTACTCTGATAGATTTATATCCAGATTTGCATGAATTTCATAAAAGAATAATTAGCCTACCTGTTTATCTTTTTAGATATGAAGAGGATAATTAAAAAATAATATAAATAAGCTAAAGGGATAAAATTTTACACATCTTTATCATCAAATATTCATACTGATGTAGAATTATGTAGATAACCTGTCAGGTCACAGACTGTATGATGGACTGTACTGCCTATTCGGACATATGTAAATTCCACAGTTAGAAAAATGCGTGTAGTTAAAAAAATGAGATTTAATATATTTTTATTGGTTTTAAAATTGTATACCTGCATGGCATTTGGATCCATTTAATTCAGGTGAGCTCGATCTTCTTTTTTTACGTTGCGGAGCTCAACATAGAACGAATTGTATAGTAAGAAGTAATATAAATGTTTTTAAAGTCAAGTACTACTTAGGTCAACAAAAGAAATTATTTTAGTTACTTCTTATTAAATAAAAATTAACAAATGGAAAATTGGAAGAAGATATACATATATAGAGAGAGTATGGACTAATAGTAGGAATTGAAAAAAAACATAGCAGAATTTTTGTGGCGCCATCTATTGGTTCGAAACAGAACTGTTCACATAAAATATTATAAACTTCCTTATTTTTAATGAATTAATATTTTTAAAAAAACGGTATTAACATCGTCATACATAACGAGTTACAAAAATGTATTTGAACTTGAATGGATAAATAAAAAGCATTTTATTAACGATTGAAAATTTGAACAAGAAATACATATGGAGAATGTGAATTATTAGTAGGAATTGAAAAATTAGAAGAGAAATTCGAGGGGAAAACACTCCCAAAAAGTAACATCGATTTTTTAAGAAGGAAGTGTTATTATTTGCACGAACATAACGTTTAATATTTTTATACCTACAGAATACCGAAGAAAAATTTTGAATAGATTCAAAGGGGCCTCTAATAATTTATGAAAAGATAATCAAATCAATAGCATTTGAAAAAAGAAATTTTTGATTTAAAATTGTAAGAATAGTATTCTAAAAATAAAGTTAATTCAAAATGTCAAATTTTATGCTGATTTACAACTGGCAAAACATGTTTATTAAAATAATATAATGGAACTCGTATTTTTTATCAAGTGATTTAAAATTGCGTTATTAAAATAATAAAATTTATATAATTTAAAACAGAGAAAACAATGGCTTTTGAAAATCATTATCTTCATAATTTATGAAACAATTTTTTAAACTCATGCATTTTAGTTCAACAAAAGTATAGCTGTATAATGAATGAATATTTACTTTTTTTTTTGCTTCTGCTTAGCTTCCGTCTTTAAATTGATTTTTCAATATCTGGATAATAATTTTATATCAATAAAAGCATGTTTTGAAGATGCCTGAAAAACAGATTATTATCAAGCCATTCATGGATTTAAATATTATATCGAATTATTAAAATGCTTTATGCTAAGAAATATTCATACAAAAATATATGAATTTTTGGTGGTTTGCATTAATGTACTGAGTCTTTTCAAAGATGGCTACATCTATTATAACGATGTTAATTTATTATTATAAATTTTACATGGCTTTAAGGAAAAATGCAGTGTTTTGTTGAAAACGTGATTTTTGTTTTCGCGCCGTTGTTTTTATAAATAAAGACAAGAAAATACTTTCTTTTATTTCGTTTGTTAGTGTGAAAGTTTATAGGTATTTAAATATGATATTTTATACTGATTTACAGTTGTATTCCTATAATATGTTCAATATATATTATGGGAATTCCAATTTTCATTACTTTTTGAAATGCTTTTGAATGTTCTGTTGCTCTTGGGTTATTTGTTGAAATGAGTGGGATTTTTTGTAAGCGTATAAAGAGAGGAATTAGCTAAAGGATTTGATGACATTCATTGTCGAAGGTGCAACCATGAGGCTCTTCAAATGTTTTAATGAAAGTTTACAATTTTATAAATCGCGCAATTTAATGAGTATGAGTGATTGTATTAAAATGTCTTATAGATAAAACAAAGCTACAGTTTTTTTAAAAAAACTGTATTAAATAAATAATCTAACTTTAAACGAGGAATTCATCTTCGTTTACGTTATATTATCTTAGTTTTGAAACCAAACCCGCAAATATAAAGAAATACAAAACCTTAAACAGCCCACCACTAAAACCCCCGCAATCTGAATAGTCGAACAGTTTTGGAAAGATTTGGTTACACACCCACATATATATAAATTTATTTATTTGTAAAACTTGGAAACGTCTCTAACGTTTGGATCAAATTTTATATTATGTTAAGATTTTGCTTTTTTAAATTTATCGTTATAGTTGCCTTTCCTGAATAAACGTTATTTTTCAAATATTTTTTCCAACCAACCATTAGAATAAATATATTCATTTTCTATTTCGACAAGTGAGTAGTGCAGTGTAGTAGTCAAGGTAGCATGAATGCCTCGTATCTTGAGTGCCTACTTTTTGAGTCACCATTTTTTTATTTTTCTTTTTTT
>JAOUZG010040121.1:353926-374555 GCA_026289955.1 Argiope argentata
AGCAAGTTCAAAAATATAAGTAAGGATAGCTAAACTGTAACGTGAATACGGTAATACAGCAGACTGTTTTGAATAACATTTTAAATTAAGCGCAATCAAGATTTCTTTTTATTTTAATAGCCCATTTATACATAGATAAAATTGAAAAACATTCATATATAATCAATAAGTGATTCTTATCTGAATATTTTCTGAGAGAAAACATCATCAACAACACGGCATTACGAAATAAATAAAACAGCCTGCTCAGAGAAGCTAAATTTTCTAGATATTTCATTAAAAAAACTACTCATAGAGAAATTTTGCATATAATTTTTTTATTTGCTCGAATAAATTTCTGTCTCTTCATTATGCTCTACCCAAATTTTCATAATTTTTTAAACAATTCTACTGTCTTTAGAAAACTTTTAAAAAGGGTCGTTTAATTATGGACACCATGTATTTTAATTTATCACGGTTGTCTAAACATTATATCTAATTTAAATATTTTTAAGCCGTCGTCCTGGCACAGAGGTAGCGCGTCTTCCTCGCGATCTGGGAGTCCCGGGTGCTATCTGTGAGATGTGTGACTGTGGTCCCCTGTAAAAAGGGGATGTGTAAGCAAATTTGATGAGTGTGCAGCTAAGTCGTACCCTTGGTCCTAGTTGGCGCTACTTCAAAAACAAGAGGCGCTCCTTTCGGCTTAAATCTACTGCTGTATCAGCAAGGAGCTTGTCAAGGCAAATGCCATAAGAAACAGTAACAACATATTTTTATCGTTTTGTTTTTAATGTCTGATATTTTTAAGATCTTTGCTTTGATTTGATTTTCTGGTATAAGATGAAAATTTATTTCTTCATTCAATATTTTTCTGTACTTTTAATATATTATGCTTAACATCACCATATATTTCAGTTTTTCAAATTTTACAAGAAAATTGGATATTTTGCTTGCAGTAATGGATATGAGGATTATTTTGCGTCTAAAATAGATGCTCTTGCCAAAAAAGAATAAATAAATCCCCAACATTTTTGTTATTTGTTGAGAAAAATTCAGTAGTTCCTTTCTTTCCAAATTATCTTTGTTTAAACATCTGGAAATGAGCGGTATTATTTATTAAACGATGGTATTTTATTCCCATTTTTTTAATTCACTATCAGATGGCGCTTCTGGTACAATCTAGTATATGTATAATAAAATTAAAAAAATCATCTATAATTTAGTAACAAAGAAAATAAAATATTTTGTTTTGGGAATAAATAAAGGTACAAAATTTCGAGACTTTAACATACCAAATAAGAACTCTATAATAAAATTCCAACCACATTAAAATGAAACAAAGCAAGTTGAGAAATGAATGTTTATTTCACAATTTGAAAATAAATCATATTTTTAAGAATTCTATTATTTTCCTGAATTTGCATTGTCTGATTTATTCATAAATTCAAAGAACATGTTTACGAGGTTGAAGCTATAAACCTACATATTGTTTCAAAGCATGACCTACATAATACATACATACATATCACAAAACAGAGATTCTTTTCAATCTGTTGATAGAACTAATGATAATAGTTTTACCACTTTACTGACCCTTGATTCAGATGCATATCATTCCAAAACAGTGTGGAGACTGTTTTTAAATAAGTTGACTATTCAAACATACGAAAGAGATAACATTGTAACTATTACCATTGCAACTTTTGAATGAATTAAGTTATCTGCATATATGTGTTATCTGCGACAATTATGAATACACAATTTTGAAACATGCACCTGAATTGCATCTGAATATTCTGTGAGAAGAGAATCTTTTATGCGTGCGATGAGGAAGCGTTTCTATTCATTATATGAAGTCTATTGTAAAATACAGTCACAGGTATTAATAATTGTATTCTGATACAAAACACCTATTTTTGTGGGAGATATACGTAGAATTCCTTTATAATTGTTATGAATATATGATTCACGGAAAATTATTTTAATATAAATCTCAGGAGAAATATAGTCGAATATCGCGAATAAAGACATCTCGCATTTTATATTTTTTAGTGGGAATAATCCTTTGACATTTTTAGAATTTTTTAATGAATTAAAATAAATTCATGAATAAAAATTTGTCTATATATGACATCAAATTTATCTTTAACTATTTATCAAAACTATGGCTCAGTAGTTGATAATAGTTTAAACAAATATAAAATCTATTCATATCAGTCATATTCGATAAAAATAAATAATAGCATCTTTAAAAAGTTATATTTCAGCGTTTTTGCCAGTTTCGAATCTTATATAGCAATTGGAATAGCTCGAAAAGCAAACCTTTGTTATCAATAAATAATGAAAACCGTAGAAATTTTCTTTACTTAAATACTCTAATTTAAATACTTGTTTCATTTTAGATGTTGCAGCTACTATTTATTATTTAAATCAGTGCGATTCTTTTGAAAGATTTATGCGTTACTTTTAATTAAAATGAGTTTAACTAAAGTTTGACGGCAAAGAAGAGGTGGTTACGTATTCCAAAAAACGGAGTAAGCACACAACTACAAAGATTTAAATTAGCTTATATTGTAAACGTTTTGTTAGTTTTTAGCAAAAGTCATCTGTAATTTGAATTAATCATTATGCATTTGTATACCGACAATAAATAAGATCGTACAACATACAACAGGTTTATGGAATATAATAATTGACACATTTTTGTCACCGACGATGATTTTAAAAATGGCTTAGTTGATTTCTACTAGGAATGTGAAGAAAATGATTGGGTCAACTGAAAAAAAAGGATCATGGGCAGCAGTTTTTAATTTGGAAATTATAAATGGTTATCAGTTTTCAATAACATTTCCAAACAGGAACAAAATTTACCATTTTTTTTCTTTTTTAGATTGGTTAACATTCAATTCAATGCTTTCTTTACAGCTCAACTTCACGTTTATTTCTCCATATTAATCAAAAATCTACTTCTTTCAACAATTGGAAACTTATAACACATTTGTAAATTATTTTAGGTATTACAGGCATTTGATATCAAGTTGTATTAGATTATAGGATTATTCATTTCCATGTAAGTTTGCTTTTGTGGATAGTATATTTTATTTAGCTTAGTTATATTAAAGTTGCGATGCAACATTAGGGCGAATGGGGGCGGACATTGATTTTAAACTGCTGGTTGGATGACGAGGACGACACCTGAGCTGTCACCTCCCTATCCACACCAGCGGGAGGACCTTTGGCTCTGGTGGATTTAGCGTGCAATAAACCCCATCAGATGACGGTTCTTCGGTGAAACGTGGTCTCGAACCTGAAATGCTACCGCTAACGAGCCAAGACCTCACCACTAAGCCACCGCGGCCAATATCATGTTTGAATTAAAACACATTCCTTTATTAATAAAATAAAATCATAGCATTTCATAGCATATTATAATCTATGAGATATATTTTATAGTTAATACTATAAACAAGTTCATTACCCTAATAACCCTCTATTTCCCCAAGATCATTCGAGTTTAGACATCTCAGAACATATAAAAAAGGAACCCGCTTATCTGATGGCTACTAAGCAAATATATGCTCAGATATTCTTTGGCAGTTCTCAAGAAATTTCCCTATCCCCAAACGCATAGGATATTCAATCAATTATACTTTATCAGAGGGGTAGAATTTCGCAATCATACTTATCCGTGTCGGGCTCCAATCGTAGTTTTGTTGAACGGACGTTTGAGGCTTTTCAGTATAGATAGAGTTAAAGACAATATTTTATAATTAACATAAATAGATGCTCAAATCAGGAGACGATAAAAGACAATGATATATATACATATATGTATATATATATATATATATATATATATATATATATATATATATATATATATATACACAATTTATGTTGGTAACCTATTATAACAGATGTAAAGCTTCATCACCAATGGGTGATAGCGCCTTATGTTACAAAAGATAGTAAAAACAAAAGAGATAGAGAATGCATATCTTTTCCCACTAAATTAAGTAGGAAACAACATCTTCGATTGAGGAATGTCAGCCTGACTCAGTCTTTATTAAGAAAAGCAAGTATGTAAATTTTATTACGAACATTGGTACAAAGCATACTCAAGGTATTCGTTGTAATCGTAACAGATTTTTCCCATTAGTTTCTAACCATTCGAGTTCCGTAAATACTTCCAGCTCTGAAAATGCTTGAAAAGTTGTGAAGGGTTACATTTTAGAATGTTTGAATCTATAAATGTATTGCTTAGAAAAATACGGTCGAATTTTTTACACAGTTTTCCTGTACTATCTATAACATTCGATTCTATCGATATAACAATGTCGACATTCTAATTAATCATGCTAGAGCAGTATTTCCCAACTTTTTTGTGTCATGCCTCACTTTAGCCTCTCTAAAGTTTTCACGTCCCTCTCTAAAGTTTCACGCTTGTTCACTTAAGAAACATAAATGATGGATTCTAGGAATAAATCACTATGAAATTGTTAACAAAACACAGTAAGTAAAATTTCAAAACATATAATGAAAACTGAAATTCAAATTCCGAATAATTTTAATACTGAATTTTTTATATTAATTTACGTTTTTAATTTAGTGAGATCCTTGTGCTTGATGTTTGCTGCACAAAGATTTTATATTAAGTTCCAGTTTGGCTAGTTTTAGTCTCAAAATTAGGGTTATGTTAGGTTCCATTTTCAAATTGTCCCCCTTCGAGTCGCCCCACGTTGGGAAACACTGTGCTAGAATATGCTTGCAGGAATGTGAACTTTAAATAGAATAGCTCACAATTTTTTTGAAATGAATAAATCAATATTTTTTCACTTCATGCAATTTCAAAGACACAGAAATACAAGATGGTTTCAGAAACATCCCCAGAACTTATCGAAACTATATTGTTTGACTAGTACAATGAGAAGACAGTAAAAGAAACTTAATATTACTGGTAAAAAATCCGTTGAAAGATCGTACCATTAATCAGATGGTGTAATATCACCCAAAAATTAAAGATAATAGGAGACGACGATTTTAACCTTATGTAATTAAATATTCATAGTCCCAATGGACAAGTTTGTTACTCCATTAAATACATTAACAATGATAACGAATAAAAATAACTATGAAAATTTACAGCAATGCGAGCTAACGAAATGAGAAATAAATTTCTTTAACCTCTTCAGCTTCTTCTGTCAACTCTTTTGACTGTGAAGGAAAATTTGCAAGCATTATTTAAAGTAGCTACCCTTTAACTAAAACCCAATCTAGCAAAATAATCTGTTGAACTAATCTATCTGTCGCTATTGAGACAGAAATGCTTGCATGACAGTAACTCGAGACATTCTACGTTGGGTGAGAGTTCCTGAAGCACTTGCAGAAGTGAAGCTCGTCAATCATCCATAAGCCAGACTTTGCTAAAAAGGAGGAAACAGTCGAGAGCATGTTTCCTGTCTTATGTTTTCCGTCCGACCCTGAGTTTGAGAGCTCTTTATTTTTTACACGCGATGCACTTTTTTTTATGGGGGAAACTATATTTTTTCCATGAAGAAATAAAATTAACTTCAAAGCTGGGAGATTTGTAGATGTGAGCACCATCTTAAATGGTTTGCATAATATTTCTATGCTATTATTCTATTTTTTCCCCTTTCTTGAGTTAAAAGTATGTAGAGAAAAAGAATGGAAATCTTTAAAAAATTCAACGTCGAAGATTTTGAAAAGTCTCCTTGCTGTAAGCATTCCAGAATCTGGAAACAGCATTTTTAGTATTTCATATGCCTTCTTTTTTCTATTGTTTTGACAGCGACGCATAATTTGCAAATATCAACAAATAAAAAAAAATCTTTTTTTTATTTCAATGAAGGAATAATCAGTCTGTATCTATTGAGAAGAAATTTTTGGCATTACAGTAACTAGATATGCTGTCTGCCCTTGAAGGCCATAGTTTAAAAGTATTGTAGTTTAGACTGGCGAAATTTGGCATGGAGACTTCATCTTAAAACATCAGATTAATGCCAAATTTTTGACAAATTTCTATAGACACTATCTGTTCTAATGTTTGTGAAGCTGTAGGATGAAATCTAGAGACAAACTGCATTTTTCTATTCTTATTTTGAAAAAAAAAATTGATTAATATATTGTGTTTGTTGTTTCTTATGGCACTTGCTATGGAAAAGCTCAATGAGATAGTCAGTGATTTAAGCCTAAACAGCGTCTCTTGTTCTGTAGTAACGCCAACTAGGGCCAAGATTTCGACTTTTGTTACTCACTCATCACATTCGCTTGCAAAGCATCTTTTTTCAGGGCGGGGGCACATACATGCAGTTTACAGTTAGAATACAGAACAACCATGCACGAACCGGGACTCGAACTCTGGAAACCCAGATCACGGGGAAAAAGCTCTACCCTTATGCCTGGATGCCGGGTATTGAATTTGTTCATCTGAACATCATATATCATTTTATGAAGCCTGGTGTTATACTTAGTACATAGTTAATCACATGCTTTGTTATGGCTATAAAGAAAAATTAAAAACTACTTTATGATAAGTAATATTTTGTAATTGAGATTTTCAATTTTATATTTTTAATATAGTTGTATGTATATAATATAAAGGTGTGAATTAAAAATAAAATATACTTTATGCATATTTAGGATTAATTCTATTCAAACAATGTTTCCGATTGCTTTATATATGATAGCATATTGTTGTATATTAGGATAAATAACTTGTTTCATTTCAAGATCTCAAAGTGAAGCAGCATTTACATGAAAATGAAGCATTTGGTTTAAGACATCTGATCCTGTTTATTAGTTTTATACTTTTCTATATACTTTCGCAAATATTTTTGTTTAGGAGAAAAAGCTATTCTTTTTAGTACTGGAAACTGTCAAAATTGCCAATAGTAATTTTGTTATCAATAAAGTTATAGAATAAATATTTTCTTCTTTTTCAAAATAAATAAATAAAATCGTATTATATTTTACATTGATTCCAATTCATATAACTAGCCCAATGAGGAATTTCTAAGTGTGTTAAATATTTATACAACCTTTTTAAAAGAAATAAAATCATTTAAAAAATGTATCACATTTCTTAAACTGTTGGATAATATGAGGTTGGAAGCAAAAAACTATAAGCGTACTCTAAGGTTAACGAAAGTATATTTTAAAAATTGCCCAAAAGTATAGTACACTCATTTTACGAAAGGTACAAAGCAAGACATAAAATCAACGTATAGTTTTATCCCTATTGAAGATATGAATGAAATTTTGGGTTAAATAAACATAGGATTAAAGATAAATAAAATCAACGTACAGTTTTATCACTATTGAAGATGAGCATGAAACTTTAGATTAAATCAATCTTTGGATTAAATGTCAATCGGATTTGGAGATAATTTTAAAACGTAACTAACTGGATGCATGAATTAAGTGTGTAATAATCACACTACAATTATAGGATAGAAACACTTTCACCAAACAATTCAAGGTAAATCAATGACATTTACTTGATTAGTTTTATTGTATGATTAAACTAATCGTAAAACACGCCATTTTGTACACGCATACAAAAGTAATGAGGAAAACTACCCCTTTCTTTTTTTGAAAGTCTTGATCGAATCCTTAACAACTAATTACTTTATTTTTGTTTATTAAGTCTGAAGGCATTGTTTTTCTTTTCTATTCATAAAAAAAAAACAACAACAAATTATTTTTCCCTTTTTTATTTTGCCTCATTAAGGGAATTTTTCCACCAATATATATTTTTTTTACTTTCGTTTGTACTATTGTTCTAAAATTTGCACAATTTTGCATTCTCGATATTTTAATATTTCCAGACGATAATCATTTAATCAGTTTATTTTAATTAAATTATTGTGCCATTAAAGGGGTGACACCATCAGAGAAGCGAGAGAAATTTAATTGTAACATTCCCTTATATGAATTACAATCAACTAAAATATATTAAAGATTAAATATAAAAATAATAAAAAAAGTAATTTAAAAAAAACGTATTTTTAATCATGCACCGAAAATTACAAATAATATTTATCAAAAATTTGTGGAACAAAAGCATTAAATAGAGAGGGTTTGAAAGTAACACCGTAAGAAATCTAGACTTTTAAATTTATGATATAAACATTCATTAAACATTTATATATTTTGAACTGTATTAAAACTCTTATATACTAAGATTTTTTATAATAATAAATTATTCTTTCTTCTTTTACTTTAATAAAAACATTTTTAAAATACCATTTTATTTTCATTTTTCAAAACACACATCTTCGTTGAAATCATAGTCTTGTTGTAACAACAATGAAAACAATACATTAAATATGTAAAATATGACTATTAAAAATATTCAATCGTTATGTTCTTCCATTAAAATTTTAATTATTATTTCTTTTTTGAAAAAATCGCATCATGATTGCAGAATAACTTGTACCTTTGAATAAATAAATGATGACAAGAATTATTTTTCTCATTATACTTACTTGATAAAAATAAATTTTATGATAGTAAGTTAAAAAATTACATTTTTAAAAGCATGCACAGTTATGAAATATTAATGCTTTTAATATAATATAAAATATAAAAGAATATAAAAGGGCTAGCGTGAACTGAACTACTGTTCTATGACAAATTGTAGTAATAAATAGTTGTAGACATTTTATTTTATAGTTTAGAAAACTCTAGAGAATTCCAGTATAATACGTAAATCAACCAACCAAATATACCGAGTTAAAAGTACTGCAGGTACAATTGCTTCTTCTTTGGTGTTAAACAGCACAATAAATTCTATAAGAGAGATTCAAAGAAGCAGTTTTGCCTGTAATGCATTGGAATAAAATTTAATGGGAAATAAGTATGATATAATTTAAGCATATCGCACCTTGATACTATAATTTAATTTATATAGGAGTTACTTTTAAACCGGACGAAATTTAAAAGACATACATACACCAGTGTTTCGGAGATTTCGTATAAAATAATTTATTTCGCCCAATAAAAAGAGAATGTGACATTCAGCGGGAATACGAATAGAAAATTAAGGATAAAGTTTTATATGGAAAAAGTGTAGTAATGAAGAAAAAGTAGATATGGTTTTAGATGGGAAAATAGACCCACACACTCTTAGATAATATTCCTTAAGAAAGGTCAAATGTTCAAATATTAAAATATTCAATAAAAAAAGGGAAATACCAAGAGATCAATAAAAAGAGGGAAAAAAGCATAGAAGTGCTTGTTTTCAATATTTGATGTCAGTAACGAAAATCTATATCTTTCAATGATAATTTCATTTTTCTCAGTACATCTGTGACGACTTTTATTATAGTAGATTATATATATATATATATATATATTTCATATTTTCTTATTTTTGCACAATTGTGTCTGCAAAAGAATAAATAACTATGCAAATAGCTACTGATTAGTATTCTGATTTTTTCGCAATAATTATTTCTTCGAAAATTGATTATAATAGCGCACTTATTATTATACTAGTTAATGTAATACTTACTAGCAAATTAGTCAGTCTCTGAAGAATAAATTGTAATGGTTTAGATAAGAACTTGGTTTCCCCGTAGTGAATACCGTTGTAACAGAAAAAAATTGTTATAAAAATAAATTATTTTTAACAACTATCCACCGAGTGGAAAATGAATCGATTTATTCATGCTGACATAAGATAAGTAGAATGAACTGCGTTTATTTTATTTTGACTTCCTTGTGTACATTTCGGGAGAAAAAACATCTGCTGTCACGACATAACATAACAGCTTGTAGACTCCAATGATATGCGTCGTTATGTTTATCGTTTGCTTATTAAATCGTTTGCATTTTCACTATTGTACCGAAATAAGTATTTAAAAATGAACAAGAAAATTTTATGAAAATAATTCTTTGAAGCAATAATATGAAACCATAGAAACACAGGGTTGTTTATTAAAATTTTATTGTTATTGTACTTTATACATTTTACCTATCAAAATATATGACTTTTATGTTGTATGAGCATTTAAAGAATCACAACATTAGAATGCCAAAAATTTGATTTGAGTTATTCAATGAAATCTGTTAAGTTTAGGTAGCTTAATGTGCTAATTTTAAAGCAACATAAGTGTTATTTTGTGATGGACCTCGTAATTATGAACCGAGGTCAGATGACGAGAGCGACACTTAAAATAGCAATCCCCACTCCAAGCTTCCATCTCACACCAGCCGGAATACGTTTGGCGCCAACAGATTTAACGCGTGCCAGGCCCTCTCACGCCAAGGTTCTTCAGTGGAATCGGATCTAGAACTTGAAACCCTGTGGTTACGAGGCCTAAGCCTTACCACCAGGCCACGCCACCTTAGCTAACTAGGCAACATCTCTTATTGTAATTAAAAACGTGTACAATATGAACTTATACCAAATTATTTCATTGGATTTTTTAAAGCAAATCCTTACGAGTCATAAATTTCGAATTAAAGTAATTAGATTTATCGATATCGATTATATGTATAAAAAGCTTCGGAGATTTAGAATTAGCACAGTATATTTTATAAATGCAGAAATTAATCAAATTTAATTTTTGCTTATTTGAATATTTTGTACACAAATTATTTTCCTAAAAGTATTAATAAGATGATTGCTTTGTTTATCTCTCATTTTTATATAAAGGCAGTTTGATTAAGTTGATTTATTAAGTTTGAGACGCGTTAACTTTGAGATTTCTGTAGCCTCAGTTAAATTGCTGAGCTAGTATGTATGGAGAGATTTTTATTTCTCAGTGGAATAAAACCAGTTTCACGTTCTTTTTCTAAGTTTGACTCTTACTGGAGATCCTCGTGGGTTTGAGCACATTATTTCTTTTGAGGACATGATTTGAATGCTTCTACAATCTCAGAGTTCTCTTTCACCGATCAAAGAAATATGTGGGATACAACAATACATATATTTTGTTATATGACAACTGCAAACTTTTTTCAAAAGTCTTCCCTCCCTCTCAAATTGAATTGTTGCAAAGATAAATTGTCTATTATAGTGGAGGAAGAAAAGATATGGTCAGCTGTAATTCTTCGATATTCACTAAATTTTATAATATTATATATTAAATCTTTTTTGAAATTAAATATATAGCAGAAAATGATCATTCTTTTTAATGTTTTATACATTAATAATTTTTTTTGCACTAAGTGAAAGCAAAATTAGGAAAACTTTGTTTTTTATATCATTCTGAAGTCATTTTTACTCTGAATCATTGTGATTAACCCTGACAATTGTTCTTGTAGAATCAGGAAAATATAATGAATATGGTAGAATGAGGAAATATCTGAGAATTCCATTTATTTTCAAGGACAATATGCTGTCTTTGAAAATAAATGGAATTCTCAGCTGAAAAAGAAATTTAATCTGAGCGGTCATGATGGTTTCCGTTATTATTTACAATGTTTTCCAACCCCAATTAGGTGAAGATAGTGTATATGATTTGGGAAGGATTTGCTCAAAATGAAACAATCCCAATATCCTTTATAAAACCAAAACCTAAATTAGAGGATATCAAGACATGCATTCTGAAAAATTATTCCCCAAAATATTTCTCATCACAAATGGGTATTATATCTTTCAACAAGATAATGCATTTGTCATCATCAATAGTTTTGGTATGAAACAAATGAAGTAGAATTATTGTACTGGACATCAAAAAGCCCCTATTAGACCCCTATGGAATTATTGCGAGGAGTAATGACTCGTGATATGTATATAGGCTAGTGTTATTACTTAAATATAAGTTACAGTAAGCAGTGGAAAATTCATTGAAAAAAAATGCCAAACTTTTAGAAGGACTTCTTGACTTTATGGCATCACTATTGGTAGGTATGTAAATATATTTCAAATTGATAATTACTTACACGTTTTATGAGCCCAATTTGTAAATGGGCCTATTTTATTTGAAAATTTCTTTGTTATGTAATGTTAACATTAACAATGTAAATGCTAAACAAGAGTAAAACTGTGACAAATTAAATGGGATAGTCAAAATAACTTCAAATATTGCTTTTATTCTTGCTCTTCTGGTTTTAAAAATTACAAAACATTGCAACAAATAATTTGAAATTTACAAAGGTTTTTTCTGCTCGGCCTGTCTTTTTTCCTATCGCTGTAGTAAATAGAAATTTTTCATGAAGCAACAGTACGAAAAGAACGTTCTTGCACCAGTTGCTTCACTCGGCATTTTTGTTTGACTTCTTGTTTTAGCCATTTGTTCACAAAAAATCTGTTTCTAGAGCCCTTGGGATGCTGGGCTGTTTATTTTGATCCAATTTGGTTCAAAGATTTGAAAAACTGTACGTTGAACCAGAGATGGTAGATTCTATATAGATGAGCCTAGCTTCAACGAGCTGAGGGACTGCAGGTAGAATAGCTAAGAGGGAACTTTTACCACGCTTCCGTTCCACTGCTAGATAAAAATCTTATAGAGTAGAAATAGGGAGCCTAAGTTTCCTTTTCTCAAAACACACCTCACCGTTTTTGAAGTGAGGTGCTATAAAAGATTTCAGCTTGGAATTTAAGAATGCAAAAAGTTCTCCATTCTTTGTTCCTCCATTTTCTAACCCTTGTTCTGTTGCTAATCTTTGGAATATTGAACTGTTTCTTTTAAGACATTTTGATTTGTGAGCAAATTTCGAAACTTATATAGAATACACCACTTAACTCCGCTTTAGAGTATGGCAACATATAGCAGATTGTGGGGAAATTAAAAATTTACTTATAAGATGTAATTAAGATTTTTAGAGTTATATTTAATTAAATTATTAAAATAGGCTTTATATTTCAGTAGAAAAATATTGTTATAAATTGTTTTTAAATTAATTTTGACACATTGATTAAAATTGCAGAAATAGACGAATAGAAATGAAGTTTATATCACTGAAAAGTTAATTTCTTTTTATATTTTGAAATCGTGTAAAAATAATTTTATGCAGTGATTATGATAGGGAAATGTAAATTCATTTTACCTATATTTCAGTAGTTTTAGGCAGACTTAAGAATTTTCGATTGTCTTTGTTTCTGCCGAGGTGTATTTTATAGTGTTTAATCAACCAAACCAAGTAAAAATGGACATTCAACTATATTTATAAGTAAATTGCGTTTCGAATAAAAAATTCATATAAGATAAAACCTTCCGTAATTAATATTTCCTATCATATCTCAAATGGTATTTCTTTCACAACTAACATATTTTAGAGCAATGTTAA
This sequence comes from Argiope argentata, assembly GCA_026289955.1. Lineage (NCBI taxonomy): Eukaryota > Metazoa > Arthropoda > Arachnida > Araneae > Araneidae > Argiope > Argiope argentata. The sequence goes on from JAOUZG010040121.1 coordinate 367,166, forward strand.
TACGACTTTTTGATTTGAGTTTCAATCTGTAATATTAAAGTTTCTTTCTAAGTTGAAAAATATTTTTTCAAAATGTTCTTCAATTGGAAAAATTTGTGATTCAACTCGTTCAATTTTCAATTCGTTATTCAGATACTTCAGTTCGTTTTTTGTGTCAGTGTAATAAAAAAATAATATTGTCAATCAGGAAATTTTGGACCGCTTGATATTTAAATGAAATAGGATAATTTAAGAAATATATGTGAATTCCAGAAAATTATAAAGCACTGAACAGGAAGATCTGTTTCGCTTTAACAAATTAATTTATTGTATGTGAAGTAATACATTTATAAAAAAATTTACTTGAGAATTTGATAAATCTCCTTGTTTTTTTTACTTCTTTCAGTTCTAAAAGCATATTTTTGGCATAATGTTTATCTGTCTATGACAAAAGATATACACAAACAACGATTTAAGCTAGACGAATGAATTTTTATATACAATATTTAAACTAAATTTGTTGAATTATGTCAAAATTTGAGACAGAGGAAATTTTCCTATCCAGCTGTTCGAATATAAGTAAATAAAATAATTACAAAATTAAGAGAAATGGATCAATTTACCTACACAGATTTAACATCTGTAGCGTAGACACCTGTCAAAATTTGAACCAAGTCCAACAAAGAATTAATTGTCTGTACGTTCAAAAACATGTAAACGTAATGACTTAAATTTATCAAATTACGTACGTGATTTATGGCCTATAAGTAAAGTTCCTTGACCATTTTTTTTATTGCAATCGGTTCGAAAAAACGCCTCTAAAACAGAGTCAATTTTTGAATAGCATCAAACGCATGTCAGGCATTAATCTTCAAGAACCTCTCCAGACATCAAACGATAAAAAAAACTAAATTCACGTCAACAGTAAATTCTAAATTCAACAGTAATACTAAATAAAAATACTAAATTCACGTCAACAGTAAATTCTAAATTCAGCAGTAATACTATATAAAAATACTAAATTCACGTCAACAGTAAATTTTTCACAACTGTTGTAAGTGAATACTAAGTAGAGTTCCCGGGGATAGCATCTATAATAGGAAGTATACAAGATACACTTGAGGACATCATCCCCCCATGGTAATTTTAATAATGAAAACCAATATTATAAAGTGTTTGATAACTGCTAAATATGAAATAAAATTTTATTATCGCCATGTCAGAGGATAATTCGCCAACTGTGGCAATCATTCTTTCTGTAAATTCAGTTTTTTGTTCTTTATTATTCTTGTTCGTGTCTCGCTTCGTGGTTGGCGTTCTATGATGAGCGTTTTGTAATGAAAAGTATGGAATTGTTAATTGAATATAGTTGACTGAAAATTAGTTTGATCATTCAGAAAACGAACCAGCACTCGTCGAAACTTCGTGGAAAAAGTAATGTTTACAGTCCATATAGTATTCTACCATAACGATTAAAACCTTTATAAACAAATAGTTTTATGAAAATTGATATTCCATTATGAAATTTCGTTGAGAAATAAAGTTAGATACGGTACGATAATTATTAATTCTTAATTGAAATACAATATAATATAAAACAGAGAACTGAATAGTTAGAACATTGAATGTAATTCTTCAGTGTATTGCTCTATTTAACACTTCTTATAATTTTTTGTAGGATTCAAAATGTTTAACTATCATTCTTGCATGCGTATCAACAACTACTGATTTTGTATAAAAGAACTAAGGGCCTTGTTTTAAAAGTTACTGTTTTATATTCTTGTTGGAAACTTCATTCTGCCACTTTTAACTGTCTGGACCGTAATTAAATGAATTCATGCCTAAGAAATTCCTATATTACCAACAGAAGAATGTTTGACTTCCTGTAAATTTATCATGCACCGGGCCATTGTAAAAACACGAATTAGGGGAAACTAGGTCTCGAACCTGTACCTGTAATAAGAGCCGCAGAAGACTACGGACTTAACGAGTTTATTCATAATTAATCCTGGAAACCATTTTTAAATTATCATTTAGAAAGAAAATACTCATTGCATTGCTGTTAAAGGTGGGTACATGGGAGATTTAAATGTCTTCAACATTGATTTGAACTAAACTAGCATTTCTTCAAAAGAGCACACAAATTAAAGCATTTTAGCTACATCCTGAATCAAAACAAAGCGCCTTTTATGGTCGTTATCAATCCAGATGTCGAGAAAATGAGATTAGGCACCTGAAAATTGACGGCAAATATAAAATATAGTTGGAAAGCAACAATGGATGAAATGTTTCTTTATAATAAGATACTTCGTGTCATTATAATGATACAAATTGTTATACGATAGTTTGTATCATTATAATGATACAAAGTATGTTATAAGATAGTATGTATCAGTTTAATGATACCAAGTATCTTATAAGAAACCCTTAAAATAAACGAGCTAGCGATGTAACAATAGAAGCCAACCTTTATTTCATCAAAAACAAGGTATTAATTTTCGTCAAAAATAGAGAATGAAGTATGCTATTTAATACCATGATCGACCATTATGATAAGACACCACATTGAGTAAAAGGTAACTTAATCTAGTACAAATTATATGAAAATCTTGTTCTTTTAATTTCGTTTCTATGTATTTCTTAGATTGATTAAAAGTAAGTAACATTAACTTTAAAATGACCTTTCCTTTCAAATAAGGGCATATTAACAAAATGTTGAGAATGAGATTGATTTAGGAGAAGAATCTAGAAAGGGAATTTTTAGATAAAATTAATATGACCTGTAATTTAGGATAATTATATTTAATTAACATATCGTTACAATTCCATTAGGAGCTTATGTCAACTTTCTTTTCAACTTAAGATATTAACAAGTTTCTATTCCTAAACGATTAATTAATTTGATTATGATCATCATATTATGCAGTGAAAGTGTTAATTATATTTGAAGTTTTTTTAACCTAAGAAAAGATAGCAACTCTAACGAGAGATGGTAAAATGACATACAAAGGTTATTTAAAGTTTAATTTGATATTAAGTATAGATCGTTTTGCCTTACAGAAGGTAAAGCAACAACAAATGTTATTAATTTCTGAAAAGATTATTTTTGTTAAATATCTATAGTGAAATTGATTATTTTTAATTACGTTCAATTTATTAACTTAATTTAATCACTTAAATTTCATAAACTTGCCAACCAATGCTTCGATGATTTTTAAACAACTTTTTAAACTTCAAATTGATTTTTATTTTAAATACGATAACGGCAAAATACACTCTCAGAATTCTAAATTTCCATAAAAGATTTATTTAAATTTTCAAAATTTATTAGAATTTATGGTAACAAGTAAATATAATTTTTTTGGAGTCAATTCCGATTTAGATGAATAAGGATTTTTTTTATTTTAGCTACTTAAATAATTACAATTAATATAAATAATTTATCAAAAAAATATTGAATTCGCAAACTTTGAACTCGCATTCCAATTGATTCCCATTCACTTGATAAATATTGATATCCTTGCATTTTAAGGCATAGAACTACTACTTGTTGATCTAAATTTCATTACAAACTGCTAAAAGTCTATTCAAAGAATTAAAAATTAATTAAAGTTAATTAATGAATTAATATTTGAAAAAAAAACTGTATTAGCATCAAGTATTATCAACTTCAAATTTAAAAAAATGTATTTAAACTTAAACGGGTGAATAAAAAATATTTTATTAACGACTATCAGTTTGAGAAAGAGATATAAATATATCTCTTGTTCAAATTGATATATTATATATCTTGTTCAAATTGATATATCTTTTGTTCAAGAGATATAAATATATATATATATAGGGAGACTGCGAAATAATAGTAGGAATTGAGAAATGAAGAACACCAGTGGAGTGATAAAAAAAAATTAGAGTTTCCAATGTAACCCCCCCCCCCCCCCAAAAAAAAGTATTTAAACCACATATTATACCAATTTATGAAAATCATGAAAAGAAATAATGTGGGAGCCCTTAATCGGTTAAGTATACATTAAAAATATATATACATGAAGATCACATGAAGTAAAATAAGAATCTGACAAATTGAAAAAGAAATTCAATTTTAGATCAAACTCCAGAAATCGATTTAAAATTTTTACTTTCATGTGAGCAAAATCTGGCGGTAGTATTGAATATGTCAAAATATTCAAACATGAGATTTTGACGTATGTCCCTATTTCATACCTCCATGAGTTCAAAAACCCATTTTTTGCATTATGTCTGTCTATCTGCCAGCCTGTCAATGTGGGAACACGATAAGTAAAAAACGCCTTGAGCTGGACGGATGAAATTAGTCTATTCATATCACTGACTCTCCAACCCACCTGAAAGCACACGGATAAACCAAAAAACGGAATGACCGGATGAAGGCAACAGAAACACCGGCGGGATCTGTGGTTGAGTCCTAAGAACCATCACCGACCACGGTACAACCTTTCCCGTAGGAAGTATGCCCGGTCATCGATGGGAGGAGTCAGTCCACCACTTATTTGTTCACCCTCAAGAGTGGCCAGATTAAACCACCATGCCGGAAACCTCTCATCCTCATTTCGAGGTACCTCCCGGGGGGGACGGAATGGTCCCTTTTTACAAGGGGGCACGTTTACACAACGCACAGATAGTACACAGAAGAACAACCATGCCCTAACCGATACTCGAACCCGGAACGAGCTTCCTCGGTGCCAAAACGCTGGGAGGATGTATAGTGAAATTAGTATAGGGAATCATGAGCACATTTGTTCTTGTTTGTTTTTTTATTTTCAAATAAATTCCATCAAAGGAACTGTATTTGTGTGACTGTTTGAAGACAAATGAAAAACTACAAAATTCAAAGAGCTAGGCTGGCAAAATTTGGAACATAGGTTTAGTATCTAAAGCATAGATGCTTAACAAATTTTGAATCAAATCAGTTTGTTCTTTCAGATGCACATAAATGGAATAATTTCGCAGAATAACATCAAATTTCATTCGGTTATCTCAAAGTGTTTTTGAATTATCGTGTTTATAGATAGACAGATAAACATAATGAAAAAAATTTATGTTTTGAATTCAGTGAGATTTGAAACGTATATATTCTTTAAAATCTCTATTTCAACGATCTCAATAGTTTCTCTCTACATCTGCAATACTTTGTCTCCACTTTTACATTACTTTTTAATACAAGAAAGTAAATTTGTTCGATGTAAAAGTACATGTTTTTTCCTTTGCCGTACAGAACGGATAAATACAGACGACACCCGAGGTTCAGCCACGGTATTCAATAAAATAGCATTTAATTTCATCCTGTGCTAGACATAGCTACAATATACGTCAACGCTATTGCTTTGAAATGATGTATTGGCCTAGTTATTATGCACTGGTTCATTTTCCATTGCGATAATTGTATCATTTGTTTTCGTGCGCTCGTGAACTTCTCTCTCTCTCACTCACTCATTAATAATACACAACCACACTTCATTTTCTGCATTAGTTTCGCAAGTTTTAATTCATTTTCGGTGTAAAAGGGTGAACTAATTATTCACTTTCTATCATTAACGTCCTTCGGTTAACTATTTCTACAACTGCTCTGGGACTGCTTCATTGAAACTTAAAATCTTGTTAGTTCTAGCATATTTTTTATAACGCAAATGCATTTACCCTTCTATAAAAAATTAAAATTTGAATAAATCAGGAATGTATTTAAAAATTTGTTCAATATTTACAAAATATTTAATATTAAAACCGAGGTTCTATTGATTTTAAATCTAATTTTTAAATAAATTAGAGTTTTTACAGAAGTAATTTTGCTTTTAAAAGATTTTTTAGGAGTTATGAATGCACTGTATAGAAAACATTAATAAAAACCCATCTCAAATGTTTATTCTCCACTTATAATATTCTACACTTATATATAAGTTAAGAATATTATGTTAGGTTATATTATAAGTTAATGTTGGCCTTCTCATAAGGTTCAGATTTTTGGGTGAGCAGTTCAAGTTTCAAAATTCACTTATAACGAGGAACATCCGTGTAGGCTTGCCCGATATATGCTAAATCCGTTAGAGCAAAATGTATTTCCATTAGAATGGCATAGAAATTTAGAGATTGGGATCCTATTTCCGTTGTCGTTCTTGTTATCTGGTGATAATTTAAAATTATGTGTTATGTTCCAAAATACCTTAAGTGTTGCATCAAATCGGGGTATTAATATGAGAAAATGCGTGAATGAAGTCTGCCCCGTAAAAAGGATTTGTGACGTGTGTGAGCTAGAAGTTCTCGAATCCATACCCTCAGAAGCTACTGCACCTCTCCTTCTGTTACAAAGAGGAACACGGCAACAATATGACTAAACTAAGAAAACTGTATTAAAAATGTGTAAAATTTGTTTATAACTTATAATATTAGAAATTAAATATTATTTGAAAGATAGAGAGAGAATGATAATGCAATATTCATTGAAATTAACAAAATAATCTGTAGTTATTTTTGTGCAATGGTCGGGGTACGGAAAAAATTGCTTTCTAAATGCAGTATTCATGATATTTTAGAAGCAAAAACTTTTATTTTTTTTAAAAAAATTAGTTTCTATTCTAAAGGTATGATACTCGATTTTTCCACACACACACTAAAATTCCAACTTGCATTTTCTTTTTATTTTGTAGGATACTATAAATTATACATTGTGTTTCAGAGCATATAAAGATCTAATTTCCTGCTCCCTAATTGCTCATACTTTTGATGCATTTTTAACCGTTATTTAAGAAATGGTGATCTTAGAATAAATATATGGAATGTACTGTGAAGATTCGCTCTGGTAATTGGTCTTTGAGATGCAAACTCAGTCTATCAGATTTATATTAAATGCAACTTAAGAACTCAACCATGTACGTTTCTCCAAACTACAATCGGAACACCCCATTTATTCCTCTTCCAAGGGCGCATAGAACTGGATTGCCATCTAGATAATATTTTCGGGACGATTTCGACAGGAAAATTTAGGGTGCATTTTCGTCAAATGCTATGTTTGGAAATTCTAGGGCTTGAGGTTTGGTAAAACTGGTTCTCAAGATAAGCAGAAAATTACTAAAAGTTCGATACCTCATGTTGCCAAACTATAAAAGATTGACAAAAGCTCGGGAGTTTGATTTAATAGTTGGCCGATCTATTGAATGCAGCGGGATCTGAAGAATATGCTTATCATGCTTTTGTATAGTTTTATTTCCTTTAGAGTTAATTAAGCATATTGCCAAGATGGAAATAATAATTAATAATACAGAAATAATTATAGAACATTTAGCATATTACCAAAAAAGAAATAATTATTAATACAGAAATAATTATAGAACATTTAGCCTATTACCAAAATAGAAATAATTATTAATAATACAGAAAT
>JAOUZG010040121.1:374565-397099 GCA_026289955.1 Argiope argentata
ATGGAAATAATTATTAATAATACAGAAATAATTATAGAATATTTAGCATATTACCAAAATAGAAATAATTATTAATAATACAGAAATAATTATAGAATATTAACATATTGCCAAAATAGAAATTATTAATAATACAGAAATAATTATAGAATATTTAGCATATTACCAAAATAGAAATAATTATTAATAATACAGAAATTATAGAATATTTAGCATATTACTAAAATAGAAATAATTATTTAGTTTAAACTCAAAAATGGAACAAAAAAGAGAGAAATGATTAATCTAACCTGAAGTCTTTTTCAAGATTCACCCACAGGCAGGGATTTAAACCAGCGATTTTTTTCTGTCAGGTGTCTAACATTCGTCCAAAAATAACTCCCAAGTAACTTTGAACATTATTACTTCTGACATTTGAATTTGCGACTTTTGACTGTAGATAAAACATTTCATTAGAAGGCGCCTAATCATTTGCACTCTCATTCACAAGGGAAAGACGCTGCAAAATACGACATTATTTTATTATCTACAAAAACTTATTGCTCCCAGGAGAAATATCTCGCCTGTGTACTAATTTTATGTAACAATATTTTCGCCTCTTGTAGATTAATAGTTGCAACGCTCCTTGAATATAATTCTTTTCACTAAAAGAAATATCAATCTTTCAGAAATCTTATTCATTCTTCAACATGAGAAAGATATCCTCATAACTAAAACTTCATCGTAAATAACTTTTCTTAAGCACCGATCTTTTCTGAAGAAAGATTAAGACGAGTAAATCCTGTTATTTGTTTCTTGTTTGGTTCAACTTAGATTTCTTTTTCTCTTGTTCATGGTTCAGCTATTTTATTGAGCTCGATTTTCATGGAGAATTCAAGTTAAAGAGTCAACAGATTGAATTTATGAGAATATAACTCTACTGAGACTTATAGATCCTCGTTGCTGTTTCTATTAAAATATATTTTATTTCTTTGATTTGTTATTAAATTATAGATGTTATTAGTTAAGCACTTTTTTTTTTAATACATTGGATTTTAAATCACATCTCTCAGCAGAAATTTACGCAATTCGTTTGAAAATTCTATTTCTTCAAATCATAAAATATTACCGGCGTCCTGCCATAGAGGTAGCACGTCTTTCAAGTGATTTGGACACCCTGGGCTCGAGTAAAAATTCGGGCATGGTGGTTCATCTGTGTTCTATCTGTAAGGTCTGTGAGAGTGCCCCCACCCTGTAAAACGATTCTCTGCAAGTGAATGTGTAGCAAAAGTTGTACTCTAGGCCCAGGTTGGCGATACTACAAAAAAGGTAGGCTAATTAAGTTTAAATCGCTGACTTCTTCAGTGTGCACGTCCATGGCAAGTGCCATAAGAAACAACAATAAAGACGATTAAATATTTCAAAAAGTTATAAAATCGTGTTGAAAACATTTGATTTATCATAATATAACAACTGAACAAATAATTTTTAAGGCATTGAAAACGACACTTGCCTTTTAAATGACTTGCATTTAAAAATCATGCTGCAGAGCAACAATTTATGCCATTTCGCCTCCTTGTTACGAGACATTAAAATACTTGAAACTGTGTCATTTATTAAAATCTGTGTTTAGGCAATTGTTAAATAGTTACCGTTTTTTTTATTAGGTACAATTATTCGTATACTTTGAATTTTTCTATCGTATTTTTGATCGGAAATTTATGCGTTTCATAGGAAAATTCGGCTTTTTTAATGAGTTAAAATAATGGATGAACAGCCATTTGATTAGTTAGAGAACTTGTATACATAGTTACGTGTTTGAGCAATTAACCAGCGTTATTGAAACATTAAAAAATAGGTGTGTACTTCAGAGCTAATTTGCTTTCTGTGATCATGCCGCTTGTTAGATGGTTTCAACGAATCAAAATATATACATTGTCTAATTTCCTTGAAAAAACTTAGATCCATTTCTCGGAAATCTACTTCAACCGTTATTTAATTGATGAAGTTTTGGCCAAGTAAAAAAATGACGTTTTCCAACATTTAAAGAATATAGACATTTTTAAAAAACGATAGTGACAAATTCGGTTTGTTTCATTGTTTTATTTTACTAACCAAGAAAATTTAAATGAAGTGCATCGATTTGGAAAAAAATAATTGATGGCAGTTTTAAGATTTTGTGTATAAATCTAAAGCAGAAAAATTAAGAAAATATAAAGCAGATGATGTTTCTCAAAAGTTTAATCCGAAACGACATTATCAATTGCGCTTCCTTAATAAATATTTTCTTTAACCGAATTTCTCCTTTTTTTTATATTTTAAGGGAAAAAAACGATTGCGCGAAAAAACTTCCCAAGAGGATGTCCATAAGCATAAAAGAAGCAGAACTTTTTGGAAAGTTAAATAATATTTTATTCTTTTCATTGTTATTGCCTTGTTTTTGGCGCAGATATTTATTTTTCCAGTACTTTATATTGAACTCTACCTTGTTTCCCGTTTGAAAAAGACGAATTTCATGTGAATTTTTTAATGAAATTCCGAGTTAATCAGATAATGCATAAAAGTAAAAATGTTAACCAGAAGTTTGACATTTTTCAGTCTTATGCATTTTCGATGGGAAAACTAAATATGGCTGAAGTTAATATTTTCTGAACCACGAGTTAATCGTTAGTTAAATAAAATTTTGTTTCCACATTAGTGGCGTCATCTTGTAATGAGTTTGTGAAACTGTAAATCCTAAAATTAAAAAGCAGATAAAGGAAAACAAAAAAAATGCTGCTTAATAAACTAATAAATATGTTACTTAAAAACCTTTTAATTAATTTTTTTATTTCATATTATTAGTTTAGTTCTATATATTTATAGTATCAGTTTAGTTCTATATATTTATAGTATCAGTTTAGTTCTATATATTTATAGTATCAGTTTAGTTCTATATATTTATAGTTATTTATAATTTTAGTTTAGTTCTATATATTTATAGTTATTTATAATTTTAGTTTAGTTCTATATATTTATAGTTATTTATACTATCAGTTTAGTTCTATATATTTATAGTTATTTATACTATTAGTTTAGTTCAAAGATGTCGTAAACACTTATCTTGTTCTCTAAACACTTGTAAAACCTCTGAATATTTTTAAGTACATAAATTGGATAATTTAATTTATATTGATACTAATTGATTTTGTTTGGCAAACATTGAATAAAATATTTTATTTCAAGATTTTTCTAATTGTGTCAAATTTAATTGCTCCGTTAATATTAAAATAATTTAAATTTGAGTAAAAGAAAGTACAGTTGAATAAGAATGGGCAATAAATATATCGATATAAATTTATAAAATCAAATTATATTGAACTTTCTTCCGCATAAATAATTCCGAATCTAATGAGCTATTAATTGCTAAGTTGTTGACTTTGAAATATCTTATCGAAAAATAGGTACTTATAAAACTCTCCAAGACGTAATTAATAATTTAATACACACGCAGAATGAATAGAATGTTAATTGAATATATGTTTATTATTTGAGTAGTATTGAATATAAAAAGAAAACACATTCGAAAAGTTATGAAAACGATTTTCACAAAGGTTAATTTCTATCTGTACCTAAAGCGATACTATTCATTAAATATTTACATTTCCAAAGCTGTAATTATTATATTTAAACTCCAATTTATTTGGACTCTTTGTAGAATGCTATACGGACCCAGTTTTATTTATAGAAGAAATCAACACCAAGCAAACAACAGACAGGCTCTTCATTAGCAGTGGAATAACATCGCAAAGTTTGTTAAATCAGGAACCTTCACTTTTTTCTTGCTTTCAAATACAATAATGTAATTAGTCTCCAGAGTAAAGTGTAAAACTCTTTGTTTTCCGTTCTTAGAGACCTTTCAAATAAGTTAGGATACACTTCCGAGAATCCCCCAGGAATCAAAAAGGGCCTCATTAAAGGAAATCTTGCCTTGATTAAATATAACTAAGCAATTAAGAGAAATCTTTAACAAAATTTGAATCCAGAATTTTGCGACTAATTAAAGAGACTTTCCGTTTGATCAGGGGACGGGGAATGTTTCGGGAGACATATTTAAATTGGGTTGATTTGTTCGTGACCCAAGTGCGAGAATTTGTCATTTGAAACCTCGGAATTTGCATGTAATTGCTGTGAAAAATGTGGCCTTTAACAGTAAATGATATTTTTAAATTCCTTAAAAACATTCACCTGTAGAGCAATGAAGTAAAATAAATTATTCGCATGAAGATATCAAAGTAGAAATTTAAAATTCCCCGACTCATAGAAAAGATTAAATTTCATTACTATAGGTAGAAAGTTTTCTTAGACAGTTTACTAGGAGGGTCAAACTAAAAAGAAGTTTTTGAAGTGGCCTTAAAATATTTAGCTTTGTCAAGAATAAATTTATTAAGGAATAGACTTTTGTAATTACATGGTAATGTATGATAGTAGTGAATGAAAATTTTACATCCTGTAATTGAGCTGCATTTTCATTTATGCATTGCAGCTCCACAAAATGTCTTTCAATACAGAGGCGATAATTTTCTAACGCGTCTACTAAATTTTAAAATACTTTATGGAGTAGGGACTTTAAAAATTAATGTAAAAACAATTTGGTAAGTAAAATCTCAAGGATGAATCGTCCTAGTGTTAAATTGAGGCAGAAGTATTCCTGGCTTGAAACTTGTTACCACAAAAGATCTGTCGTGAATGTGGGCCTGGCTAAGTGTTTGAAGTGTTAAGAATTCACTAAGAAAGAGATTATGCGAAAAAAATAGTTTTAAAGTTTACTTGTTTCAATGTGTTTCTGTCAACAGTTCTCTAAATTCTGTATTTTTTGGTTCGGTTTCATATAATTTCCTAATTTTAAAAGCTGAACGATGTTTATTTTTGCTTAAAATCAAAAATATAATTTAAATATATTTGAATTATGTTTAATATTTGCGAATTTTCTTTCTGGCTTAGAGATAACGCGTCTTTCTTGTTCTGTGAGTCCCGGTTCGGGAACGGTTGTTCTGTGTTCTGTGAGATGCGTGAATGTGCCCCCCTGTAAAAAGAGGCAGTGTGTTTTACCCTCATATGAGCTAGAAGTCAGACTTCTGCCCTCGGGTGCTCAGGGTTCCATACACTCAGAAGCTACTGCACCCCTCTTTCCGTGGTAAAAAGCAGACACGACATCATCATCATCATCATTTGCAAATTTTCTTCTCATAAAATATTAAGTAACAATCTTCAAAAACAAAAATGGGGATGCCAGTTCAGGTTTTCTGTTACCTTACCAATGTTCGCAATTACGAGATGCCATCTTCAAATATCCCTTCTAAACAAGCTTTTAACATAACTAAACTATGCTAAACCTTAAATCTCTGGTAAGAAAATTACAGTGACGTTACATTATATTAGACAAGGGATCAGAATCATTTCAGAATATTTCGAATCGGCGTTGAAACTTGTGTTGAAAAGTGATAACTGATTAAACACTCCTCGTAAAAGCGTAGTAAATAAACGCTGCTCAGAACTCTGCCACTGCATGACGGTGACTGAATTTATAATGACATGCAGATGTGAGATTGGGGAGCAGAATCTCTCGAATCGTACATCTGTTCGTCTCGCCAACGCCTAATTGGTGCTATGTCTACAACACCTGGTCTATATATTTCATGTTGCATAAATTTAATTAATTGTCTATTTAAAGAGAGAATATGACATTCAAAATGTCAGAAATATTAAAATAATAACAATGAGAAATACATTTATTAAATCTGAATAGTATTTTCAGAATATGTTACAAAAAAATGAGCTTAGAGAATAAAACAGATTTTAAATGAGTAATTCGTTGGATGCCTCTCTGAACCAGAGATTGATAAATGTTTGCCCTAATTTCTTTTTCAATGTTACAAATTAACAACACTTAATAAAAACTACATGTTGTTATTACTTATGGCACTCGCTTACGAACAAGCCCTCGGTTGGTAGAATATTTAAGCCGAAAGGAGCGTCTCTTGTTTTTGAAGTAGCGCCAACTAGGGCCAAGAGTACGACTTAGCTACACACTCACCATATTTGCTTGCACAACCCCTTTTTACAGAGGGCACAGTCACACATCTCACAGATAACACATAGAACAACCATGCTGAAACCAGGACTTCTAGAACACGAGGAAGACGCGCTACCTCTGTGCCAGAAAGCCGGCATAAAAACTACATAAATATAACTTTAAATGTCAGAAAAAAGGCAATTCATTTTTATCTTTAGAGGCATTCATGCAGCAAAAAATCTTAAATTCGCTAGATATCTTTTTAAGCTACGACATCTCAAACAAAGGAACAAGAATAAGAATTTGCTATTCCCCGTCTAGAATATTTAAATGAAATTACAATGAGAATTTTATTTACTAATCGAAAATGGTAATTTTAGCATACAAAAAATATTGGCAGACACTTGATATAACCTAAGGAATGATTCATTGAATCATTTTCTGGATTAGAGAATTTCTTAAATTTTTTTTGCCTTAATGTCTTTTTAAACCTTGAAGATTTTATTCCACTTAAAAAAAGAATGTAAATGAAATATACAGCGAAAAAAAAGCACTTTGGTTTAATCTGTCGGCAAGTTCTGAAGCTTAGAGTTGGCAATTTGCCAGATTCCTTCTAAGCTGCAACCGCTTAAAAGCTATTTCTCAGATGATCCTTTTTAAGAGTGGAAAAGGGTTTCACGGCCGAATTTATTTGCACACTTTAATTTAATTTACTTACTGTCATGTTTGTGAATTTCATGACAGTAAAAGAAGACATTTTGTAACCATTTTTTTTCTCTCCTTGTTATAAAAACGGGAAGCAATGTACAATAATGTTTAGAATATCCATATAATTTTTATATTTTCAGAATTCATTTATTGATTGCTTAGATGCTTAAATCCAATCTCATTTTTGATTCACATGAACGCCATTTGCTAGGGAATTACTGACTAATTGGTTTAATAAATATGATATTTATTATAATCAATGTAATTATATGAAATAATAAAGATAAATTGGGGGAATATTTGATTCGACTTCCAGCATTCTCGGAAATTGCAGCTCCTTTCAATCTTTCTGCAAAGTTTTACCGGTTATGTAATTATAGATTTATTCAAATAAATTCAAGCATATTACACTCATGTCTATAAATTAAGGATAATGCAAATTCTGGAAAAGAAAGTGTCAGAAGCAAAACAAATGTGACTTATTTGTAAAACCTATTTATTAAACAAAAGGTAAATATTAAAAAAAGATGTTATATGTTTGATATCATTAACAAAAATTGCGGTTTTTTTGCTGCCTGGAGCAAATTACAAAAAAAAAAAAACTATTTACAAAAATCAATATTTTATTATTGGTGTGTTGTTTCATAAATAGTATGCTTCCCATACGATGAAAACAGTCTGTACAACGCCTAGGCACGTTGAATATCAAATTATCGATCTGATTTTGGGGAACATTACATCACTAATCAAGTAATCCTTTCGTAAGTTCCGGTAGACATGTAGGAGATGGTTGACGGGCTGTAAGTCGTCGGCCAAGCATGTCCCACACATGTTCTATTGGATTCAAATCGGTGTTGTTCAATGATGTTCTTTTGGAGATAACGGGTACCTGGTATTCTCCATATGGAAGTCCGGCGATAATTAGATTGCAAGCTAAACCTGGACCATTCGGAAAACATCACACAAGCCCACTGTTGCTGTGTCCACAATGCATGGTCTCTACTTCAGGCTAACCTCAGGCGACAGTGAGTTGCAGTAAGTGGAACACATCTAACAGGTCTACGAGCATATAGACCAATCGTCTCTAAGCGTATGTACACGATCTGCCTTGAAACTGTCGTAGTAGTGGCTGAAGAGAGCTGACGAGACAGTTATGATTCTGTGTTCCATCTGTTTCTTTTGGCAGTAACTGCCCAAAAGCGGTCCTCATTCGTTGTAACTCGATAGCGACCTGTGCAGTAACGTCTGTTCAGATTACTATAATCTTAGAATCATTGCCACAGCCTGGAGATGACAATCTGGGTGATACTAAGTTCCTCGGACACTTCCGGACGGATACGATCACATTCCAGATAGCCGATAATTCTATCCCGTAAAAAATCTTCTTAATGCATCCTTGTGTCATGACTATGCGGTAATTGCACTGAAATGCTTATAAAGCGCTTACGAACGATTTTACTTCTTTGACCGTATTCCTTATGCATCACTCTCTTACCCTCTTTTCATTGTGATGTACTATCGGTGTCATATGGTCACTTCTTGCAATTTTCAAATGAGTTTTGAAGATACGGGCATTCATTTTATGCATGATATACACTGAAGTGATAAAAGTCATGGGTCGGTCCGCCTTTTGCCCGACGAACTCGATGTGTCATGGAGTCCACAAGTCGTTGGAAGTCTTCTGCAGGAATATTGAGCCATGCTGTCTGTATAGACGTCCATAATTGTGAAACTGTGGATGGTGCAGGAGTTTGGGCACGAACGAACCTTTCGTTGATGTCCCATAAAGGCTCGATGGGATTCATATCGGGCGATCTAGGTGGCCAGATCATGCGCTGGAATTGTCCGGAATGTTCTTCAAACCAATCGCGAACAGTTCTGGCCCGGTGACATGGCGCATTGTCATCCATAAAAGTCCCATCGTTGTGTGGGTACGTGAAGTCCATGAATGGCTGCAAGTGATCTGCAAGCAGCTGAACATAACCATTTCCAGTCAATGATCGGTTCAGTTGCACCAGAGGACCGAGTCCATGCCATGTAAAAACAGCCCACACCATTATGCAGCCACCACCAGCTTGAACAGTGCCTTGCTGACAGTTTGGGTCCATGGCTTCGTGGGGTCTGCGCCACACTCGATCTCTACCATCAGCTCGTAACAACTGAAATCGTGACTCATCTGACCACGCCACGGTTTTCCACTGGTATAGGGACCAGTCGATATGCTCACGAGCCCAGGAGAGTCGCTGCAGGCGATCTCGTGCTGTCAGTAAAGGCACTCGAGTCGGTCTTCTGCTGTCATAGCCCAAGGAAGACAAATTTCGCCGCACAGTCCTATCGGACACTGCCCTCGTACGTCCCACATTGATTCCTGCAGTTATTTGATGAAGTGTTACGTGTCTATTAACATTGACCATTCTACACAGACGTCGGTGGTCTCGATCCTTAAGTGCAGGTGGTCGCCCACTGCGCTGTCCATGATGGGATGGGATGCCTGAAATTTCATACTCTCGGCACACTCTTGATACTGTGAATCTCGGAATGTTGAATTCACTAACGATATCCGCAATGGAATGACCCATGCGTCTAGCTCCAACTAACATTCCACGTTCAAAGTCTGTTATTTCTCGTCGTGCCGACATAAATCATGAAAAACCTGTTCACAAGAATAACGTGAACACAAATAAAAGCTCTGGAAAACGAACTGCGCATTTATACTTTTTCGCTGCGATACTATTGCCATCTGTATATTTGCATATTGCTATCCCATGACTTTTGTCACTTCAGTGTATGTATTTCAGTTCGATTTCCGCGTGACTCTGAATTATCCTTAATTTATGGACATGAGTGTATTAAAACGTCCCGTGTAAACAGCAAATAGCTTCTTTAAAAACTATTTGAAAGCGTTATATCTGAATGGCTATTAAAAATATCGAGGCGTTAAATAATCAGAAATTATTCAGTGTCGATACAGGAACTCACTTTTATTTTTGACTCACTCATACATCCATATTTGTATATATAACTTCTATATAATCTTTAATGAAAGCCATTTCATTTATGAATCGGTTTCTAATCACTAAACGAATTTTAATTTTTAAATGTTCCTTGCGGTATTGAACGAACTAGATATTCCTTCAAATATTTTTGACTAAAGCGTAGTTATTTTTCATCGATATTTTAGAGTGTAGGCAGCATTCTGAATTTCTTCTGTCCACGAAACTAAACACCCTGTTTGAATTATAACCCTAGAATACCAATAAATCTATATACTTTGGTATCTTTATTGACACGAGTGGGCGTTCCGGCTACGCCTAAAACGAGTTTCTGCCAACTTACTCGCCCAATAATCAATCTATCCTTACAGAAAATGATATGGAAATAGCATCGTGTGGAATGGATTAGTTAAGCTCGAAAATTAATTTACTCGAGAGATATCCAAAGCTTCCCCGTGAATCATGCGATAACATAGATTATATTTCGAGCAAATTAAATTTTGTTTCATTGTTGGACTTCTGAATAGGATTTCCGTTCACAAAGAATACGTAATTCAGTATTAAAAATGATATGGTGACAATCTAAGAAAAAGAAGAGAACATTTCTTCTGCAACTGCTAATTTTTTTCAATCGACATTCAAAAGCAACTTTTACGAATAGATTCAAATAGTTTGAAATAGAATTATTATTTATATACCACTGTTATAGAATAATGAATTTAGAGCTACAGTAGAGAGAATTCTACATTGCATTTATATCTCTTCTGAAGCAGCATCAAGGTGATATTGATAACTGTTATTTGTTATTCGATATCGGTTTAAATATCTATCAGGGTGATATTGGTGTAATAACTTTAGTGAGATGCAAGGTATTCACCTTAGTCTATATTCTCTCTCCGAGAATCTTCATTACACCCATAATCAGGCATTTAACTCCGAAAGATATAGAACACAATCTATTTACGACGTAAAACTTACTCAAAAGTACTCTCGGCTCGAAATTATGCACTTATCAATAGGCCATAGGCTTTTTTTAATTAGTCATGAGATAAGAAAATCAGCAGAAACGACAGTATATAATAGAAAATAGACAAATACCAACCAGCGTTAATCAGGAAATATGCAGCTGGAGACTTAACAGTAACACTACTCAAAAAGATATGAATTTTCCAAGATGTCTCTTATGTAAAAAATAAGATCACCTAATAACAGTACCACTAGTAGTCCAAGAGGAGATGAATCCAGCGGGAAAATGCTCCATGCGCCAAAATTAAAATTTTAAAAGCAACCAAATATATATTTTTTAACTTTTGAGAATCAAAATAGATTATATTATTCAGAATCATAGATTTTCTATGTTTTCATTTCAAAATGTTATAGATAATTCTTAAATTACTTTTAAATTATATACAATGAGAGTTATAAGATACCATATAAATGGTAAAAGCGGTGAAAGCTAATTTCAATTCGTCTTCACAAAGGTAAACGAAATGAAAAGAAATGCTGCTAACGAAAAAAATAAAAGGCTGGCATTATTCTGCTTACTGGGCTTATTACCATCCTTCATGCATGTATTTTCAATGCAACGAACTGAACACAGATACCTCATGGCACCACGGCAAAACTTCAAAGTGATTTCATCTATTGCCGTTTCTAAAATTCCATATCTGCTTGCAACGTTTATAGATCTTATCTTCAAATTTCTTGATAAGTTTTATCACAGTTCTATGGATTATATGGGTTTTATGTGTGACATTAAAAGTACTCTCTGTACATGAAGGTTGGTACCTCTTTCAGCCAATAGAATAATGCCATCTTTATTCAATTAGTTTATCCTTAAAAAAGAAAAATAGACTATCCATTTTCATCATGTTGTTATTAGTGGCACTTGCCATATAGAGCTTCGTTGAGGCAGGAGCGAGTTTTAAGCCGAAAGGAACGTCTTTATTTTTAAAGAAGCGCCAAATAGGACCAAAAGGGCGACTTAGCTACTCATTCATCACAGTCGCTTGCATAGCTCCATTTTACGGGGGGTGGTCATATGCCTTTCAGATAGAACACAGTAGAGCACCCAACCGGGGATTGAACCCAGGATTCACATCTCTCGGGGAAGACGCTCTACCCCTATGCAAAGACGCCTGCATACTTTAGATTATTCATGGTATTGCTTTAAATACTTCAAACTTTTAAGCTTTTATTTTTATGCGAATATTTTAATAAAAAACATATCTAATCTTTAGTTTGCATATGAAAGCACATAGAAATTATCTTTATATTATAAATGTTGTAAGATTTTACTTTTTAAAGTTTTTTATAGTTTATTCGCAATAAATATTTCGATCTTCTAATCAGATTGTTTTTAATTTCACCGCCACTTGGAACATCTTATAAGGAATTAAAATTTAACTGAAAGAAATCGAGTAACTGAAATTAAGTTTCACAATCCAAAAAATCATCTTTTCTTCATATATATAACTAATGTTTCTCCTTTTATTTCATTGAATCAAATTTTAAGTAAGAAGGCAACATAAACTTTAGCACATTTTCTCCTCATAAATTGAATTTTAGGGTAATCTTCAGACAATCAGTAAGCATTACGTATGAATTTAAGTAAAAATTCTTTCGTTACAAATTCTTTAAAAAAGTAAATTGCATTGCAATATTTATAAATATTAACATTTAGGTAAGCTTGTTTTAAATTTCAAAACTTAGATGCTCTATAATACAAAATAGAGCTCATTTGTAATTAAAAATATTATTATCCCACAAGTTATTCACTTAATTAGAATCAAAGTATTTTAAAATAGATGTAACATTATCAGCCATGACATGAATGAGAACCGCTTCTAAAAATTTCACTTCCTTTACTTATTTGTTGAAGAATAATTTAAGAATAAAGAATAAAAGAGGCAATTTGTTAAAATAGAAAAGGATTTTCATCAAATTAATTCCTGCTTCAGAAACCAAATTTCTTTTTAAATGTAAGCATTTCAATAAATTTTTACAAAAATTGGAGTTCATCATCAATGTTCAAAATATTAACTCTTAATTAAGTTGCAACGGTTATTTCAATTTAGCTATTAATGGGAGCGACAAATTTCAATTAAAAGGAAATATAAAACATTGATCTCAACGTCGGGAATTAAGTACTTTAATTGATTCATTGAATATCATCAAAACATAGGTGGCTTTAAGGCGAAGTGAATGAGAGCACTTTAATTATTTAAGACACTTATCAAGCAGAATATCTAAATATTTCGTGTTCTTCCCATTTTTCTAACAAGATGCATTAAAAATTAAGAAAAGGTCTCATTTTGATATTCAACTAAATTCAGGCATAACATGTGTTCGAAAGTTAACAATAATCAGAAACTTTTAAGAAAAATGTAATAAAACTTCTAAGCATATATTTTTATGCGTTTGCTAAAAATCACAAACAAATTCTTCTATAAATATATGGGAGTCAAAACAAAATCTTAAAACTGGCATGGAATGGTAGATTTACTTTAATTATACAGATTATTAATTATCTTTATGATATATTTTGATTTCTAATGAATGTTTAGACATTGTTTTTCTTTTGTTATAGATACAAAATATAGAGCATTAACAGTTTTTAGCTATTATGATCTTGTGATTTTATTTTATAATTTTCTGCTTTTCATTATACAATATTTTTTAATAATTCTTTATCATAAATGTACTGAATTTTTTTAATAAATCTTTTTCTCAAATTCAACCCAGATAGCGCCACTCATATGGAATCAAAATTTAATTTAATTAATTTATGAACTGATAATTTTGATCAAGGATTATGTAATAGGGCAATACATTGTACCGAGAAGGCTGATATATGGTCACAATTTTGCCCTCCATTTAGCATTTTAGTGGTTAATACTAGACACATTAATCTCTGTAACAAGCAGCATTCATCTTACTCATATCTTATCAAATCACCAAGAATGCTTATTATCAGACTTATCATATCTCACATAATGCTACTAAATACATGCTTTTAAATTTTTGCTCTCAAATGGAGTAATACACATTTATTATCTATTGGCGGTTTTAATTTATAACTATCCAAACAATTTATAATGGATTCATAACAAAAAATTTAGGCTTAATGTGCATTATTTCTATGCGAGCGATTTTTCATACATTTTTGGGAATTATTGATTTTTGAATTTTTTCTGGATATCTGATTCAGATCGTGCCTATAAAAGGTTTAGAATACATTTTTGAACATTTCAAAATTCCCTTCCTTTATTTTTTTTATGTTTCAAGTCAGGTTGAAGTTTTTCAGATATTTCCCACTAACATAGGATATAATATTTATGTCCCATTCTCTTTATTTTCCATCGCTTATATACATGATAACGCTGAATCAAAATAATGTTTAGTATATATACTTTTTGGTTTAGTTTAGTTTAATTTAGTTTTATTAACGTCCCGATGTTAACTCTTTGCAGTCCAATGTTGAGTGTGACTCGACATTCAAGACTGTGCATCATTTTGACGGTTTATTTACTTATTTTTCAAATTTAATTGTTAAAAATGCTTACATAATGGTTAAGAGCTGTAGATTAATTTTTCGAAGAAATTTGACTTAAAAGAATTACATATATTTATTTTTTATAGTAATAAACAAATCTTTGTATTAGGTGAATACTTTTGCATTTAATTATTTTTCGGACTGCAAAGGGTTAAGAAACACTAGGACTATTTTGGGAATCATAATTTTGAACCACGGTCAGATGACGAAGATGAAACCTGAGCTGTCACCCTCTCTCCACAGCCCACTAGCGGAAGGACATTTGGTCATGCCAGATTTAACGTAAAAATATATATAAGGACTAATACATATGAGTAGTAACAATGAGATCTAATAATGATAGCAGGAGGACTAACAGTCATATGAGTAACAAATTTATCTTTACATGAAAATTTCTAATACTTCTGGTTTACTCCACTTATTTCGACAAGTAAAAAGTTTACATTAATATCCTCTTATTCTTACAAACTTTTCGTAATTAATTCTGAGTTTTGAAGATTTTAAAATTCTGCAGCTATTCCTAGATGGGATGAAACTCTTATGGTGATATAGAAAGCGAAACTAATCGCTATTGCAATTCATTAATAAACAATTACAAATACGTAAGAGAGTATTAATGTACACCCATTTAGTTAATTCATTTTATATTAAAATGAAGGATTTTATAGGTATCTTTTCAAATCTGGCAGGGGTGATCTTCCTGGAGCAATTTGTCCTTATCTTTAATAAATTTAGTTGTGCATTATTAACCATATATCATCGACGAACAATAATTATGAAACAGCTTCTAATAGTGTGACCGTCCGCAATTAATCACCGTGCTGTAGTCGATACACAAGTACCAGAAAATTGTATGAGCATTTTGAATGCCTTTTTTGGGGTGTTTTAAAATCGAAATTTCATATAGACTCACAAGTTCAATTATAAATTAACATGAAAAATTTCAAATATTTCAAATTATTTGTTAATGAGTATCTTCTTTACATGATTATGAAAACAAATAAACAGTTGGTTGGCCCTTGATTGATTGGGGAAATATGATAATTATCTACATTTTGGATGTTAAAAATGCTGGTTTTTCGGCACAGAGATAGCGCGTCTTCCTCGTGTTCTGGGAGTCCTGGGTTCCAGTCCCGATTGGGTAGGTTTGTTCTTCTGCGTGTTATCAGTGAGATGTGAGACTGTGCGCCCCCTCCTACCCTGTAAAGTGGGGGGCTGTGAAAGCAAATGTGGGGAGCGTGTAGCTAAGTCGTACTCTTGGCCCTAGTTGGCGCTACATTAAAAACAAGAGACTCTCCTTTCGGCTTAAATTTGCTGCTGTATCAGCAGGGGGATTGTTCAGTACCATAAGTAACAACAACAACAACAACACATGTAAAAAATATGTACCAAATTTTATCCATTTAGCTCTTTTCATTTTAAAGTTATCGTGCATTCGGAGAACCAGCCAAACAGACTTCCTTGGGCTAGATTTTGCTAAAAGTTTTATAGGAATTTATAAATTTAATTTAAAAGATCATATGCTAAATTTTATTCATCTAGATCAAAGCATTCATATAGAGAGAGATATTGCCAACCATATATATTTAGGATTCAGGGAGATCTAAAGAGATCAAATTCGTCAAAATTTAGAGTTGTTCAAAGCTTTTTATGATTACAATTTTTTTATGATTTTTTAATGATTAAAATTTCATGTGCAAGTTGTTATTGTTGGAAACGGTACTAGCCATGGACAAGCTTCGTTGATGCAGTCAGCGATTTTTAAGCCGAAGGGTGCGTCTCTTGTTTCCAGTAGCGCCAACTAGAGCCAAGAGTACGTCTTAGCTACACTCTCATCACATTCGCTAGCACAGACCCTTTTTATAATAGGGCACATTCATACATTTCACAGATAGTACTCAGAACAACCATGCCCTGACCTAGACACTAACCCTGGACACACAGATCACGATTTAGACGCGTTACTTCTGTGCCAGAACGCCGGTTCATGTGCCAGTAATTAAAATAAGTTAGCATAGCAAAGCTATTTTTCTCTGCTGGTCAAAATATGAACCATTGGGTTATTTCTGAAATAGAAACCACATATTCAGAAGAGCATCTGCACAAAATTTGATTTTAATCCAGTTTATAGTTTTAGGACAGGAGGTACCTCAAGAAGACCTTTTTAATTCGGACAATCTTCTGCTTTATATTTCTTAAAAATAAATCAAAATTGTATTACGAAAACAAACAGATAATGTTACAATTTATTCAAAGATTAAGAAGCATTTAAATTCTAATGATAACTAATGAGCGTGGCATTCCGCGTCATTTTTAGCAATAATGGTTGCATTATTTGATAGATTTTCATTTCAGATATTTAGTTATAGCTAGAATTGATAAAAATTAAGCTGCTTTTAATGAGTTGCATTTGGAAAACATTTGGAATATTCATTTAAGAACAAAATATTCTTCTTAATGGTTTGTTTTCGATCCATCGCTTAGTATGAAAGTCAAATAAAATATCTAAAAATTTTTTTTATCTTCTGACCTTAAATCTAAAATGAGGTATTATGAATTCTCCCTTGTTTTCTTCTTAACATTGTAATATCGTTTTCTGGATATATTTCTTCGGGAAAACGTATCAAGATTTTATTATGTAATTTGAAATCTAAGCCTTTAAAAATTTATTCATCAAAATTGAGTTGAAATCTTGATATATATTTTACTGCCATTATACTAAATATAGCACGCTTTAAAAAATTAATTGAAGTTTAACAGAAGCGGGTAAAAAGATTATCAGTCGATTGAGTAAATAAGTGTTAAAAAATATGAGATTAAAAATCTCTTCTAACAATATTGGTGGATGTGTAAATGTGTCTGCTATTCGGTACTCTAAAAGGCAGACCATCATATCTATAACAGTAAATTTGACACTTATATTTCCGAGTATAGGAAGGACTTCTCTAGGAGACTTTTTTACTTTTAATATACTTAATATTTCACGATCAGCATGTAGCAAAGTTCAAAGAAAAAGAATTTTAAAAAATCAATTCTTACTTTGGATATTAGGAAAACTTAGGAAATTTTTTACTTTTGTTCCTTTTCATTAAATCATTACAATTATTGTTCTCAGGGTCCACTTTACAACGGAAGGAGGGGGTGCAGCAACTTCTAAGGGTATGGACCCCCTGAGCATCCAAATAACGATCACCTTTGATTCATAGCCGCTAGATGTATAACTCTTGACATATAGAACTTTGTTACCAGGTTCGAACTCGCAGCACAAGGGATGCGAATCCAAAGCCCTAAAAACTAGGCTATGCCGATCTAACAATTACAACTACTATAAAGAACTATTAAGGCGAAACAATATGTTTTTAATTAATTAATAAAACATTAATGAATTAATATTTGAAAAAACTGTATTAGCATCAAATGTCATCTACAACAAGTTAAAAAAATGTACTTGAACTTGAGTGGATAAATCAAAACTATTTTATTAATGATTGAAAATTGGAATAAGATGTATATATATATTTAGGGAGAGCTTAAGCTGATAGTAGGGATTGAAAAAAAAAGAAAATAGAACGCTATATAGGCGAGTAGGTGAAGAATAATTGTCAATAAGCACAAATTGAAGAATATTTTTGTTACTTCTGAAGAAATTACAGATAACCTTGATATAAATGTTCTCTTATTTTAAACAAATAGTTGATTATTTCACAGTTCATTTATTGTTATCAATCGGTTAATTTTATCAAAATTCTTAATTGCATAAGTAATCACATTAAGTATCATCTACTGCATATGTAAAAAATACATACATTTAGCATAAGTGTGTTAATACATCAAAGTAAAAAAAAATTGTTTATAACTCCTAATTATATACTTTATCAATATCTATTCGTATTTTCTTTCACAAATGTTACTAAATTATTACTGACTGAAGCCCTTGGTTTTATTTTACATGAAAACAATCCTATATGTAGCTTTTATTTTGATTTGAAGTATAATTAACCTTCATATAATTTGATTGATGCTTCTTCACAAGTTAAATATAAATGAGTCTAGTTCCAGCAAAGTGCTCAAAAATTATAGATAAAACTATTTAGGAAAGAAGCCAAAACCAAGTTATCTTTTACGGCACGTAGCACAGTAGTGTCACGTATTTTTGAAATCGAGATGCCAATAATTACACGTCAGTCGCATTTGTTACATGAATTCTTTAGGGAAATCTATTGTCACAGCACATTTCCTCCAAAGCTTAACTATTATGGTCATCTCCACTGAAATAATAGATATTTTCTCAACAGAATTTTAACGGTATACGAGAAAAAAAGTCTCAACAGATTTTTATTTAATCATGAAAATGTTTCAGCTATTTCTCAGTCGCAGATTTGAAAAATATAGGTGAACAGTTTTGGTTAAATAATGCAGCGAATGTTATAAGGGAAATTATGATCTATTTAGGTATTTCATTGTGCCGAAATATAGAAAATTATTTTTCGTTTTACTGTAATGTCTTATATAAATCGGTGGCATTGGTCTCCCTGAACTTTTCTCGCATACTCACCAATAAATATATTATTCTACTTCCCTTGTATGAAATTATGAGCCTTGAATCTAGCATTTTTACTGAATCTGTCACAAGAATATACAACAAAACCTAAAACCGATAGACAACAAAACCTAAAACAAAGCTGTAGTTATAGTCACATAATAACATGTTACTACTATTGTTGTTGCTGTTGTTACTAATAGCCCTTGCCATGGGCAAGCCCACTGACGACCATCAGCGATTTTAGCCAAATAAGCGTCTCTTGTTTTGAAGTAGCGTCAACTAGGACCAAGACTTAGCTACACATTCACCACATTTGCTTGCACAGCCCCTTTTTACAGGTGGGAACAGTCACACACCTCACAGAAGAGCACAGAAGACACAGAAGAGCAGCCATACCCTAACCGAGATTCGAACCCGGGACGCCTAGGTCACAAGGAAGACACGCTACCTCAGTGCCAGGACGCCGGTGCAAGATAAAAATGATTATTGATTTAAGGCCATTAAGTTACTGTGTTAATATACACGAAAAACTACAAATCGATGGCAGAATTTGGTTCGAAATTTAATAAATATCTTTATCTCAGATACTAAGCTTAGTTTCCAAGTTTTATCTATCCTAACTCTGTCTAGTTATTGAATTCACTTGTACTCGAACAGCCAGAAGATCAGATTTACGGTAAACGGATTTCGTCTTACAATTTTTGTTTCGTTTTTTATAAAAAAAAAACTAAAAATTTTGTCGTAATTGTATATACCATATTTCAGTAGTCTAGATCAAAGCCTTTTGGAGATATTACTTTCACAGGTATATATATGATGACAAAAAACTTTTTTTTTCACTGAAAGTACAAAATGTGGACAATCGTCAAAATATCGAAATATTTTTTGACGATTACAATACTTTTATTATAATTCCTTTGTTGGCGCGAAATTAAAATATGGTAGAAGCAGTTGTCTTATATGAAAATTAAACTAATTGAGGGTTGTAATAGCATTCATTTTACTTTTGAGTGAAATTTAAAATGCTGAAGGTATCAGTTTCTAGGGAGATTACTTTTAATCAAGATAAATGAGTTTTGTTTCTGTTGTGAAATCTTTATGCTTTGTTACATCATTGTTCTTCTCCAATAATTAGTGAAGAGGTGAAAAATTTATTTTCTGTTCAAATGCAGGATTATAAAATCGTTTGAGGGAGATATCTAGATATGTAAAAGTTTTTGTTTTTTTTTCTATTAGGCAATGTATTAGGAAGATCACCTAGTTACACAGAATTTTATGTAAATTGAGATATGACTAAACCTTCTTTCGACAATTCTACTGCGTGATGACTTTCTTTTAAGAAATTCACACGAAGAATTATTCGTTTCAGAATATCGGGTTTTTAGCTTTCGGACGGTTTTACTCCTCAGAAAAGTGGTTCACAATAAGTAAGAATACCTGTCTTCTAAATTTGTTTTGTGTTTCTTAGGTTTTCTGTTTTTCTTTTTGCTATTCTTCTCCAATGAAGATTTTCATCTTACTTTTGATTTATATCATTTTTTAATTCGAAAATATTCCGTATGGTTCAATAAATTGCTTGGTAAAAAAATAGATTTTTCTTTCTCACCCTTAATTTTTATGAAATCAAAAACAGACTGACGTCTGATCAAAAGCAGATTCTGGATTTTTCAAATCATAAAACAAGAAATAATTAAACCCCAAAACTCTCTACAGTATTTATAAGGAAAAAATCGAAAATTAAAAAAATAATAATTTAGAAAAGTGTCTCAGTTCCAGTCGTTATAGAGTATTATTCTTATTCGCTGTTATGTTAAACCTAGATTCGTTCATGAAACAACAATAATTAGTATGATAAAAATCTATTCTTTGGTGTAATAAAATCCATAAGGTTAAAGAATAATCGAAAATAATTTAATGACTGTTGTAGCAATTCACCATTCTTATTCGATTATTTTCTGTTCAAATTCTGGATTTAAAACAAGAATAAAAACCATCATAAGAGCTGATTTTAGACGACTTACGATCAGATGAAGAGGACGACGCCTTAAGCAGAAACCTCCTTTATTAACCTTTGCACCGTATTGGCGGGTATACATTTGAGCCTCTATGGTTTTGATGTGCAACTAGTCAAATTACGTAAAGCTTTTTGAAGTAATCTTTTTATGATCTTCCTATTCCAAAGCCGAAATTCGACAATCAAGCCCCAGTATCTTCATCGATTTCATAAGATAAATCGATTTCGTTTAAGTCTGGTATGATTAGATTTTTAAATAGAAAGAGGAAAAAAATTTCATGTATATTTTGCTTACTTATACCATGAAGGAGAAAGAATTAAGCTTAAGATTAAGACGTCTGGTAAAATCTGACATATTTTTCCTAAAAGGATATTCCTGCTAGTATAATCATTAATTTTACGAAAAAAAAACACACAATTTAAAATTCTTGAATATTAATCTTATATACGAAATATTTTCTTTTTTTTTTGTTACACACTTTAATCTGACTTGCTCGTGGTTTTAAGGAAAGATTTTTGTAATATATTTTAATATAACTTCCTGTCACGGGCGAGTTTTAAAATTTTGTGCATCTTTGTTTTAAAATAACAACAAACTATTTTAATGCTTCAGAAATACCTTATAATTATATCTGGATTTGATTAAATATTAATTTCATATTAGTAACGCCATCTGGTGAGGATTAAGTGTAAAAAATTAATTTTAAAATTTTATAATATTTATAATAATGAATTAGAATTTAAAGATTTAAAAAATAAAATATATTTCAGTTGATACATATATATACTAGCCACCTTTGGCGACCAGTCGGTTCGCCAGTATTAATGCTCGCTAAAGTTTACTCGCTAATATTTTATGTAGCTGTGTCTCATAACTGGTTTTTCACCAAAATATTTTTAAACCAAACAAATTTTGATAATCATATAATTCATTTATACTATTATTTATCATTATTTTCTTCAGATGATCTGTTCACTGTACTACTCATCTTTCTCTTTCTATCCAAGCAATGATTGTCCCAGAATTGATATTTTACTTAAATGGTGGAGGGAAAGGTTTAAAATTCTGTTTTTATAGAATAATGAGATTCAAATTTTCATAAATGTAAACAAATAAATACACAATTGGTTTTCAAGAGATGCAAAAGCTCAAAAACAGCTTGGAAATTGCCTCGCACAGACGAAATAATGGTGACACACACACCCTTCTTTTCTTTTCTATTCTTTTTTTCTTCACTACATTTCTTTCTATAAACCCTTTTTTCGCTTTGTTATTACTTTTTTTCTTCGCTGCCCAGACTTTATTTTGAGCAGGCATAGATTAAATATTCATACCGACTAATAATAAAAGCAACTATTTTCTTTCTTTTTTTAAACATCCCGTTATCTATGAATGAAAACCAATTTCGCGTATTTCTTTCTAAACAAATCATAATTTATTACTTCCTGCTATTTAACTCAGTTGGTGTGGGGGAAGGAAATGAAGATTTTTGGCGGGAAAGTAAGAAAAGTGTCGTTTTAACTATTTTCCACGCAGTTTTTTTTTTTTTCTCTCCATGAGAACCATCCTCGTGTCTTAACGAAAATATTTTTTAAAAATTAGCCGAATCTATCAAGCCGTTCTCCAGTTTTGCGCTTAGCAACGCATATATATATATATATATATATATATATATATATATATATA
>JAOUZG010040121.1:403441-417210 GCA_026289955.1 Argiope argentata
ATATATATATATATATATATATATATATATATATATATATATATTGCAAATCTACAAATAAAGCAAAAAGAATAATTGATTTTAAGAAATAAAAAATTTTCAGAAAATTGTGTGAAACAAATGATTTTGCTAAGGATAGAATATAAAATCAAATACTTTATAATGTCTATCAATGCATCAACACAAAAAAAATCAATCATATGGATAGCTAAGACACGGTTATTACATGTTAAGAACTTTTATCTTTAGCTTAAGAGCAAGACAAAAGTCACTTTGAAATCAATTTATGACATCTATCGCACACGTCATATTACGTGACATATTCGAGGTTTTCACGACTCATTTGTTGAAGATACGATTGCAATCTTTTATCTGTCATAAAATCAAGTAATTCGTAGAAATATTACTGTTTTATGATTAAAATATTCATTGTAATTAGACTATAACTTGGGAAAATTATTTATAATTATCATCTAATTTGTTTCTATATGACCAAGTTTAACTAAAATTTATTATGTATTTATTTTAAGTTTTATTATCAGTAAGTTCTTTCTGAATTTATTTCATTCAAATTTCTTTAATTTTATTAAATCTTGTCAAAAGAAACTAAAATTTGATCGATCGATTTTTTTTTTGGTTTCGTTTGATAAATGTTGATTTCTTTAAAAAAATTCTTTTTAAAAGGTCGTATAATTTTGTGTAATGATTGCCATCAATACATTTAATAATTAGAATTAACAAATAGTAACATTTGAACTTAATGGAAAATTTAATTCGTGATAAATATTTAATGCCACTTTTTAAGTACAGCTGCTTATCATTTACTTCTGGAGATTCATGAATAAATAAGTATTAGCATAATTTTTATTTGCATCTTTAATAACAATTGTCACTACACTATATTATGAGCGCAAATCAAGTTTAGTTATACTTGCATCTAGCTTTAAAACAATACACGAAGCCTATATTTGAAAGGACTTCGTAGTTTTGAATCATAACAAGATTGAATAACATGTATACAGACACTCCCAACTTTAAACTTTCACGCCACATTACCAACGATGGGATATTCGAGTTTGACTGATATAACGTACTCCAACAATAAATATTTGGCAGTTTGGTCCCGAACCTTGACATTCCAATAATGAAATCGAAGATTTGTAACCATTTTAACAAATACCCACAGGTATCAACAATAATTGTAACTAATTCACGTACGTAAATGAATATAATAAACATTTGCTCAAATCTACTTTATTTGCATAAAATCAAAATAATAAATAATGCCTCTAATTTAAATGGAAATTAGTAAATTTCTAGCATATACAAACAATTCGGGCAAGAAATCACTTTCCCTGGAATATTTTATTAATTCTCAGATATTTAAAGAATTTATGGAACAACAGAGTAAATCTTAGATATAAAATAAATAATCAAACGTCCAGGGGTCCCAGAATTCACTGAAGTTTCTTGGTGAATTCTGGAAATTCTGAGTTTATTCCCACAGCGTCACCACGATTTCTTATACATACATTCACTTACTCTGTCAGAAGAAGTATGTTGAAAAAAATCTGCTTAGCATGCATATTTGGTTTACAATAGATGTGGAGGACATCAATACTTACTATTCAAACATTTTCAATTCCTCTATTCAAAAAAATTTTTTTTTTGATTTCCTGGAGCTCGCCAAGGTAAAAGAGGATCACATCTCTGAGTGCATTCCTTTTTTAAAGAATCTTCGGTGCAAATATACTACAAGTTTCCTTCGTGTACTTAGAAAACTCTTTGAATGCTGAATTCATTTTCTTCATTCTTATATTTACAAATTTAAATTTGTTTTCGTGTTAGACTTCCTTTTGATCAAAGAGAAAAAAAATCACATATATTAGAAGCATCAGAAATCATTCATTAAACTGTAATTTTCATGCAAATTATTCAGTGTGTAAAAAATTAAAGTTAAAAAAATTGGTAATTTTCGGAAATGAATAAAAGAATGAAGAAAAAGATTCCAGAAAGAATCTGGCAAAAAATTCAACGAAAGCCATGAAATAAACTCATAAGCAACCACAAAAGATAATATTTTCCGAGAGAAATTTAATATTCCTTCACATAATGGAGTTAATAGAATTCAGCAAAAATTCAGAGGGATTTTTCATGGGGGGGGAGATAAATTAATTATAAATATGGTTATTTTTCTTTTTTTATTGAAAAAATGTTAGTGCAGTTTTCATCTCATAAATTCAATTTTAGCAAAATAATATTTAAAAGTGAATAAATTATTTTGATATGGAATGGAATATTTGAATTCTCAAAACTATCTTTTCATGGAATCATATAGTATATGGATGAAATTTTAATAATTTATTGAAAAGATAGAAATATCTGTTATCGTGAGAGAAAAACGAACTGCGAAGAAAAAATGAAAAAAAAAATCTATTTGATCCATTTAAAGGATTAAAATATACGAATCTATGAGAATGTAATTTTAAGTGGATTCTAATTTGAAAGAACTTCAAAGTGATGATTTTCAATAATATTCCTAAGAATTCTGATGAGTCATTATGAGTCATGAACATTTTTTTTGAAAAATATAAAAATTGCGAAATTTTTTTTATTTGAATTTATTTTAACTTGAGAAAAAAACGATATATGTATTATCAGTGGGCACTTCTTTTATGAGTTGTCTTTAAACTATGGTTTCAAGGACCTATTTTGTATTGGATTTTCAATGTCATTACAATGTGATAGAAATCACATGTCCTGTTCCAATTATTTGAGATATTTGATTTGAATTTAACTTTAAAGAACTATGATGCCTCTTGATTTTAAATTCCCTGTTGTTTATATTAAATGATACGAAAACTTAGTTCCAAAAGTAAGAACAATTTAGTGTAGGATGTTTCAAAAATTCGGAATAAACTACTTTAAGAGGAGATAAAACTTCCTAAAATAAGCCCAGATAGCCGTGCAATAAACAACTTATAATCTCAACCGGTCTAAACTCAAATTAATTCACATGAAAGTATTCTATATGAACTAAGCTTTTATGGATTGTTATAATAAATGGTTCAAGCAAATGATGGTTTCATTTTTATGTTTACTTACTGAAGTTTAACACCTTTTGCAGTCCGAAAAATAATTAGATGCAAAACTATTCACCGAATACAAATATTTGTTTATTGCTATGAAAAATAAATATATATAATTTTTTAAGTCGAATTTCTTTGGAAAGTTAATCTACATTTCTTAACAATTTTGTAGGCGTTTTTAACTATTAAATTTGAAAAATAAATAAATAAAACGTCAAAATGATGCACTGTCTTGAATGTCGAGTCACATTCGACATCGGACTGCAAAGAATTAAGGTCTTCTTTGAATATCTTTGTTATAGATTTTTCTATACCATCCCGTATCTCTTGAAATGTGTGTATTAATATCATTAGAATATTTTCTTCCGGGGAAGATAATCTTACATATTCTCTTCTTCCGACGTAGGGAGGGGGAGGGGGGGGCTCATGAGAGGTTAGAAACTTCCGACATGGCAATTTATTTCTTCTCACCTCAGTGGATGCAGATATGATGGGACTCGGCTACCTCCTTCTGGTGACAAGACGCGTTTCCTACTTGAAGGGTTGTAGCGTGGTCGGTGATGGCTCTTAAAACTCATCATCCGTAGTTCCCATCAATGCCATAGGTGGGGTACATCCATTCAAATTTGTTCCGAATGTCTTTAATTATAAGGGGAAGATTCTTTTGTGGTTACATTTTTGTTTTTAAATCAGTGAATATTTGAATGCAAATTATTTCAAAATAATAATAAAGTAAACGCTAACGGCTCTTAAAAATACACAATAATGTTCTACAATTTTGGTTTTGAGATCACTCATCAAATTTCGCTCTTGTACCTTGTTGCGATTTTGAGTTATCGCTTTAAATAAACTCAAATAGATAAACAGATAGTCAATTTGCTCTATCGAGAATTTGACGATTTTGAGATAATGTCTTCGGCTGCGATTTTACGGATAATCGTACCGAAAGACTTTCGTTCCGATCTCTGATTTGGAAGTGTGATCTTTAATCTTAATAAAATTTCATTGGTCGAGTTCTAATTGGCTTAACTTTTTGATATATTCTTATCAAAAAATGCAAAGACATACATACATAATTTCAAAAATAAATGAATGAAGGAATAAGTATTTCGAACACTGGAAGATGTAAATATTCATAAAATTTTCTTGGTTTAATTTTTTGATAGGTATTTAATTCTAATTCAGAAGATTAAATAGTTAGAAGGAATTACTACGTTGATAAATATTGTTCAGGGAGTTTCAAAAACTACTTCAGATAATAAATGCTCACTAAAATAAAATTTAACCCTTTGCGGTCCGATGTCGAGTGTGAGTCGACATTCAAGACTATGCATCATTTTGACGTTTTATTTATTTTTCAAATTTAATTGTTAAAAACGCCTACATAATGGTTAAGAGAGGTAGATTAATTTTTCAAAGAAATTCGACTTAAAAGAATTATATATATTTATTTTTCATAGCAATAAGCAAATATTTGTATTAGGTGAATAATTTTGCATCTAATTTTTCGGACTGCAAAGGGTTAAAAATTCTTTAACCCCCTTCATTTTATGTCACTCTTTCTCTTAGCTTCTATTTATGAAACCAAATTTGCAATGTAAAATTATCTTGTTTTCTTTAAATTCTCTTCTTACATCTGGAATATTATCAAATAATCCAGATCAGGATCGAAGTTAATGACAACTTCCTTTGTTTAAACAGCCACCACTTTACAATTCGCTATTGTTTTGTTCCTTTATCTAACAGAGTGTCTATATTTTGTTCTTTTATCTAATAATTCTATTCCTTGAGTTCCAACAAGCACCTCGATGTATAGCTACAATTATCTTTCTTAGAAGCTTTAAGTATCGTTGAAAATATGAAAAGAAAATCCCAAGAAAAACTTCCAAGAAGCGCTAATTCTACTAATTAAGTTACAATTCTTGACTCCTCTGGTTCTTAAACCTTTTCTGTAAACATTCGCCCAGTTATGCAAATATTGAGCGGAAAGAGAAGGATAATGTATGCAAATTGAACGGCATTTTGAAATTCTGCATTATTTATGCTGTCATATATTTTACGCAAAGAATTATTTTTATACTCTTACTTATTAAGCTTATTTTAAAAGGATTAAGAATTTCGTGGCTTTCTTGAATCAAAATATGCTCTTAATATTTTTGTTAATTAACACTAATTACTTCTAATGATTTTTTTTTTCAATTTTGTGCTCTTTTTTATATATATGAATACGTTTCTTAAAATAAAAAATATTCTTTCGATTAGCATTGTTATCTTTATTCGTGTGGGTGGATAACTGTATCGCAAATGTAATATCTCAATTTTATGCAAAAAATATAAATTAACTTTCCAGTTTAACATAATTAACATAATAGAATTTTTATATTGAATATTATTTGTTTTTACCTTTTTTAAAGCATATTGGTAAAAGTGGATCAATATTCGTGTTAAATACCCTTTATTTGAAAAAAGATTTCATCGATTTATATCACAAATGTAACAGTATTACACAAATGCATGAAACGCATTCTACGTTTAATTGTACTTGTATAAATATAAATATCAATCAATTATATCGTATAGATCAGTTGGGATATGTTAATAAACATAACTATATTTTATGAAATATTACGTTTATATAAAAACATATATTCATCACTTATGCCATTTAGATCATCTGGGATATGTTAGTTATCATAGAAACTTTTAAAAACATTCTATTCTAAATTTAAATGAAATTAGTATTATTTTCCACTGCATTTTCTGCATGTTGCTGTTTTCTTTTATTTATAACTGATATTTTTACGAGCTGATCATAAATTTTTTGTGTTGTGAAATTAAATGTCAGAGATATATCTTTTTACCGCGGCATGAATTTTAAAGATAACTGTGAAGTGATTTTGACAGAAACAAAGCATCTTGTTTACTGATTCGGTAAATCGATTTATAATTTAAGTGAAAAACTGGGATTAATTAAATAACATTAAATTATCTACAAAGTTATGCATCTAATTAAATTGTTTTGTAATAGTATTATTTAAGGGAAGAAAAAATATTTTATCAAAAGAATCTTACCTACGTTAACAGGTTAGTAAAACTGCATCACAATGAATAATTGAAATTTCCCTCCGAACACATAACAGACAATTTTTCTCCCTTTTTTTATTTTTTAATTACTTAATTTACGATTGATACTCCAATGCTAATAAAAAATCATAAATAACCACCCGACGAAGAATCGAGATAGACCAAACATATTTTGATCACATCAGAAACAGGGAAAATATTTTACTATTTCTTCTTTAAAACGCCCGATTCAAAAAAGGTTTTTCTTTTAGTTTCAAACATAAATATTTACAATGAGCATATTACCCATAGACCTCTAATGATTGATGGTTCAATCATCATGAAATTATTGCTTCACAATAGCTTTAGCATTAGAAAACACAAAATTTCGATTACCTTTAAACATACGCCGGTGTCTTTCGACACTATGTTATAAAATACGTAAAATAGTTGTAATAACTAAACAATAGCAGTAATAATTAATAACTATTCAGTAAGGTTTACACTTAAAACTTCTTAAAATTATTTCATGTAATTATCATATATTATGACACTTTATATAATAAAAAACTAACAAAACAAAACTTAATCTTGTAAAATGAAATAAAACAATAATATTCAAATATACGAGTATTAGTATAATAAACAAAATCGTAATTTTTGTGAGTAAAAGTTTTTAAATCATTATTTATCGTTTTTATGCATAATGTTTTGTACATACCTCATTTGCAATGGATGCAGTGGTATTTATATTTTCCTGTAGTTTTGCCCATAGCTCGTTGGACCACATTTGTCGGAAAGCATTTCGAGCTGTAAATCTGACAGGAACATTATCATTATGCGGTATCCATTCGATGCCATTACTAGCGACATATATATCAGGATTTACAGGAATAATATCAATTTCATCTGAGCTTTCTTCAGGTTCTTCGCAGTCACTTTCACGCATAGTAGTCCAGAATTAGAATAAGACAGCTCACCACCATCTGTTTAATTGTCATATGACAACAGTTAGCTGTTTCATCAGGGATTAATCATTTTCTACGGGCCAGAATTTCAGGCTGTCTATTCTGCACAATGTTCGAAAGTCGAATGAGTTTTGTTTATGGACAGATAAGTAAATGCTGCGTAATGAAACATAGAAATGTGGTGAATTCCAAATCGAGGCGCCAACAGCGCTGAGGAATTTATGGCAACTCCTAAAGTTGTATCTTGTAGAAGTCATAATAATCTTATATTTTTGCTTCAAATCCTAACTGTAACCGATTTTCGCCAAGTGCGAGAATCTAGGTCAAGTTTCATTTTCGGAAAGGCAGAGTCGATCCGAACGAGTAAAATCCAAGGATGTGTGGTTATTTTCTATACCTTCTGATTTTAATGAATTGATCTATCTATACACGCAGAAAAACGCTCCAATTGTGACCTGGAACTAGTTAACTGCGTAACAACTTTGCCCGTACGCCGAACATGCATCGATTTATTGAATTTTGATAGCTGTAAGCTAAAAATAAACCATTCATAATGATTATAATTCAATATGAAAATTCCTTCGAATTCATAGATAAGTCATGTGTTCAATGGATTTCCATTTGAAACAAAATAAGAAAATATTCCTAAAATAGTAGGTGCCATCTTATTAGATAGTTAAAAAAAACAGTTACGTGGTTAAAAAGCGAAATTTCCACTCATCTGAAAGTGCTTGGAAAACTAAGTCTGCATTACGAAAAATTTCGGATGTGAAACGTGAAGTTGCATTATTCCGCACAGCAGACTGCGGAACTTATTTCGGTTTCACTAGACGTCCCTGCGGCAAATGCTCAGAGGTAAGTGGGATTTTTTTTTTCTGTTTCATAATTCTGTCTCTCTTAATTTAAACATGGTTATAATTGTTTTGTTACTCTATTTTGATTTAAGTGTTTAACATGTTTTAAATACTTTATAATAATCAAATATAGAATTTATCGGTAATATTTTAATATTCTTTAGTATGGTTATTTTGTTCTGGAATCTTGAATAATGTCTGAAATTAATGCCGTTCAAATACCCTAATACAATAGATCTGATTCTAGCCTGTAGTTTGCCATTTGTGAAAGCACTTTTGCTGTCACGATGCCTAAACCTATTATTGCATCAATAACAAAGTATAACTATGTGGTTGCTAATTTAAAAAATATATGTATCCCATTTCTTGAACCGCTGATTTTACAGCTGAAATGCACAGTACAAAAATATTTAGTAAGGTGGATTTGATAAAAGCCTACCACCAAATATCCTCTCATCCTGATGATATACACAATACCGCGGTTAAAGTGGTCATTATTGTCCCCCGAGTTTGCCGCCAATATGGCACAACGCTCTTGTAGTAACCCTAATGATGTTTTGTTTACTTCTTCCTACAATGGTCGAGTTGTACATGAGCTTCAATTATTTTATGAAAAATGTTAAATTAAAAGTAATATCAATTAAATATTTTATTTTTGATCTGTATTATAATTAAGATTTTTTTATAATCAATTGGAAGCTTCAATCATATTTTTAATGCGGATATAAAATATTTATTACTTTACTCATTTTAATTGTCCGTATGCTATTCCACAAAATCGCCAGATTTATTACTTTACGAAGTCGTCTGCTTTCTTTCGTTCATTCTTTTTGCGTCTGTCTTTCTCACTTATTTATTATTTATTATTTACTCTTCATGTTATCCACACAGTACTTATGTTCAATGCGCAAGCGAAGCTACTAGTTTCTCGCTCCCGTGGATAGCGAAGCCGTAAGGTTTTTTTTTAAGTTAAAAAATTCTGCCCGGTGCCTTCAACAGATACCTGATTTATTACTTTACTAAGTCGTCTGCTTTCTTCCTTTCATTCATTCTTTTTGAGGCTTTGTCTTTCTCAATTATTTATTCTTTACTGATCATGTTATAAACACAGTCCTTATGTTCAAAGTCCTAGCGCAGCTACTAGTTTCCCGCTCCCGTGGCTAGCGAAGCCGTAGGATGTTTTTTAAGTTAAAAAATTCTGCCCGGTGCTTTCCACAGATGTCCGAGGCATCTGTTGAAGGCACCGGGTCTGGAAAAAAGAGACTATGCTTATCGGTAAAAAAGTCATAATTATATTGCGGAAAGTCGTAACCGTAACTATTCCATAGAAGTGTTTGTTTACTTTGTGCGCCATTTTTATTGGCGACTTGGCATCCTTGGCTCGGCAAGGGGCACACTAAACGTAACTTTTACGAAAACTGCTATTGGTACTCCATTTGGCTTATTCAAAATTACAAGAATGCAATTTGGATTGTGTAACGCATTTGCAACGTTCTAACCTTTCATGGATGAAATAACTCGAAGTTTATCAGTTGTTAATGTAATTTTCGAGGATATGTTAATAGCATATAAAAACCCTGAAGAACATTACCAGAATTTAAAAGCCTTATTTTCAAAATTACACGAATACGGTGTATGCATCAATGTTCCGAAATGAATATTTTCAGAATTTCAGAAACCAATTGTTTGCATAATAAATCGTCCAAAAAATGAAGTTCTTGACTCGTTAAAAAATGAGAGATTATTTTATTCGTGTAAAATTACAAAGCGTACTATATTGCTTTTGTTTTCTCAAGGTTGAAAAAAATGTCTTACTTTTGAATAAATAAATATGAAAATTTGAAATTTTTCAATTCGTTGGATTATAGAATTGATATTTTGGATAAGACAGCTAGAAAGTACTTCGTGAAGTCCTCATACAGTTGTTCCCCAATTCGATTTTTTTACGATACGTGATTTCGTTGCGATAAATGCAGAACAATACGACACTGAATATAAAACCACAACATCAATCATCCTTAGATGCAGCTTAACTTTCAAAGATGCACATTTCATCAAAACTCCGCAAAGTTTCTAGTTTTAACCAAGCGAAAATTGATACTTGTGAAACCCC
Source organism: Argiope argentata (assembly GCA_026289955.1). Lineage (NCBI taxonomy): Eukaryota > Metazoa > Arthropoda > Arachnida > Araneae > Araneidae > Argiope > Argiope argentata. The sequence goes on from JAOUZG010040121.1 coordinate 413,529, forward strand.
TTCTTATGAATGTGAATGCTGCCGAATAAATGCATGCTAAAGCAATAAAATTTTGAACATTTGAACAAACATATGCTTAAGTAATCTGTAAACAACTAAAATGAATAATTGATTAATCTCTGTATAATGCCTAGCTGAATAATATAATTTATTTACACAAGTTTTAATTTTTTTTATCATGTGGAAGTATGTTACAAGAAAATTCATAAATTTTTCAAATTACAAAGTAGTTAAATACAATAAAATCAAATACAATACATCGTCAAATTAAATAAAGTTTAAAAAACAATTCCAAAGATTTTTGATTATTTTTGCTTACATCTGTTGACGTTTTAAAATATTATGAATTATCTTTCACGATTTTAGAGCTTTATATAGTTATTTATCATTTCATATATATATATATATATATATATATATATATATATATATATATATACTTTTAAATGTCGCGTTGGCATAATATGAGGAAAAAGGGAACCATTTTTTTTATTTGGAACCGGGAAAAATGGTCTCTCAAAGTAGTCTTTGATGTAAGGGAAACGTATTAGTGGTAGTATTAAAATCTTAAAATCAGAATCTTTCAAATAAATAAATAGATTTTTTAATAAGGATTTTAATCTATCTCTAGGCAAACTCTATAAGAATGGAATTGATCAATCTCCATGCTTTATTGAAATTTTATTTTTCTTGTATATAAGAAGAAATATATTTGACGACTTCCTGGCATAGAGGTAGCACATCTTCCCTGTAATCTGGATTCGAGTCCCGGTTTAAGCATTGTTGTTCTTCTGTGTTCTATCAGTGAAGTGTGTGAATGTGCCACCCTGTAAAAAGTGACGGGACTGTACAAGCGAATGTGATGATTGAGTAGCAAAAGTCCTACTCTTGACCCTAGTTGGCGCTACTACAAAATAAGAGAAGATGTTAGGCTTAAAACTGCCTCAGCGATCTTGTCCGTGGAAAATGCCATAAGAAACAACAACATTAGAAATATATTTCAAATAAATATAATGTAATGTAATATATAAATATTTTATTAATTCTTTTGACAGCTGATTTTAATTTCTCAGCTTTATTTGATGGCAGATACAGTGATATTGTTATATGTAGGACAACCTTACATCGGCAAATTCAGGATTAAACTCATTTTTCAGTTATTTTTTGAAAAGAAAGTTGGACAAATGATATAGAAAGTATGAATAAAAAATAAAGTGCTGCTTCAGATATTGACTTTATTATCTGACCACGAATAAAAATAATATTGTTTACCCTAAATTAAGTCATCAGAATAGGTAATAATGAAACAAAATTCACACTTTCTGTTAGAAATTATCAGAAATTTCAGTTATTATCGAAGATATGTTAATAGTCATTTTAAAATAGGGGGTTTTTTAGTCATAAAAACCAGCAAAATGATAAGTGTTTATCTGAAATAATTCAGACTAATGAATTACAATTATAATAGTATAAACTATATCATTTCATATTGTTATTATTATAAACTAATTGAATATATCTTATCAGTAAGGAATATTTTGGAAGAAAACATCTGATTAGTAAAAAATTAACTGCGTATAGCTAATTGTAGGCTGTATTAAACATTTAATTTTAAATATTAGTGAAACGTTATTGTTTGAGTATAACTGATAAGCGTACACTCATAATTAATTCAATTAGTATTTCCTTGTTTTTATGACTGTTAAGAATATGCACATAAATCCATGAACATAATTTATTAATAGTTTTTGTTTAGTATGCCAAATAATTAAGAAAATAAGCTTTAATTATAATACAAGAATTGTCTTTTAATTTTTATCTCCTATTATAAACTATGTTACAATATTTATTAATTGTTAAACAGACTGAAAGTCATTTTTTAACTTCATTGAATTGTGTTATCTTTAATTTTTTTCTCTCTTTGCTCATACTGAATCAATTAACAAAGAGATACTGTCGATATGTTGTTGATAATACGCTGTTTTGAAACAATGAAGACAACTTTCATTTACATTTCTCCATAAACATACAAAATGAATGTTTGATGAGCTCCTAACATGTATTAAAAGAAATTAATATAATATCTATATGTATTGATAGGATTAATTATAACATGAAGCTGAATAAATATCTTAATAGTAATTTATATATGAAGTTACGTATTTTGGAAAAATGAAAGCTAAGTTCTTTCAGCCGGAAAATTTAGCAATTCGCGGGCATAAAACAAGATTAATTTCTTGTATATATGAAAAGATTATTCAGAAAAGTAATGAATTAAGATTATTTTTTAACATTCTGAATTACGAAAATAATCAAATTTCTTGTATGTAAACAAAAAGCTAAATAAATAATTATACTAAATATACAAAAAATGTTTCAAAAGATACAAGCTAAAAATATATATAAAGAATTTTTAGATTTAAATATTTATTTATATAAGCGAAAATGAAATGAAAGTATACATTGAAGCCGAATACTAAGAATATTCCGTTGAAAACACAACGTTGTAATTTAATAAAAGTATAAAATGCAAAGAATTCCATTTTGTTGGTACTGGCGAGGGAAAATATTGGCATGCTAATATTACTTCATTTTTATCTACCAGCCTAATAAATAATGATAAGAAAACGAATAACCAAGTCATTTTTTTATTTTATTGACATTAAACAATATTTATTTTTGATTTGCTTTACTATCGTGCTTTTTATATGCATACAAATGCAATTATTTAGTTTGAAATCTGAATTATTAAATTAGACAAATATTTACTCTCAATTTTCATTAGGAATTTTTACTTTTCAATTTACATGTTTTTTGTAGATCAATTAATTTTTTTATATAATTCTGACTCTTAAATTACTGTTTTCTTAAAACAGCTTTCGATTTTGAATAATGTGTTTTAAAAGTGAATTAGTTGTGGGTGATATGTGAAAATAAGTAATGAGATAAATGTAACTTGGAGATTTTCAGTTTATTTATTTACTTCAAATGTCTGCTATGCTTCCTGAAAAAATCTACCTCGTTCTTCTTTAGAAGCAAAATGCATTTATAATAAAAGTATCGTTTACTGATGTAGCAGAAAGTGTAAAAATAAAAATGATTTTTGCTAATATTTTGAATTCTTTAATATCTAAATATTAGTTTTAGAAATAACACGAGTTAGGAATGCACAAAGTATAAAAATAAGAGTACTTTTTGGACACATTTTTGGAGTTCTTCATTATTTAAATCCTGTTAATCAAATAAATGTACTTGAAATTTTATTCTGTTTAGAATACTAAGATTAATATGAGTAAAAGAAATTGTACTCAAATTTTAATTTCTTCAGAAGTGATTTGTTGTTGTTATTAGTGGCACTTGTCATGGACAAGCTTCGCAGATTCATCAGCAAGTTTTAAGCCGAAAGGAGCGTCTCTTGTTTTAAAGTAGGACTAATTAGGGCCAAGAGTACGACGTAGCTACATACTCATCACAGTCGCTTTGACAGCCCCTTTTTACAAGAAGGACATTCATACACCTTACATATAGAACACAGAATAACAACCATGCCCGAATCAGAAAGCCAAACTCTCGGAGAAGACGCGCTACCATTACATCTAGACGCCCAACTCTCGGAGAAGACTCGCTACTCCTACACCTGGACGCTCAACTCTCGCGGAAGACTCTCTACCCCTATACCTGG
>JAOUZG010040121.1:417220-448891 GCA_026289955.1 Argiope argentata
CCTGGACGCTCAACTCTCGCGGAAGACTCTCTACCCCTATACCTGGACGCCCTACTCTCGGAGAAGACTCACTACTCCTATACCTGGACGCCCAACTCTCGGGGAAGACTCACTACTCTTACATCTAGACGCCTAACTCTCGGGGAAGACTCTCTACCCCTACACTGGACACCCAACTCTCGGGGAAGATTCGCTACCCCTACACCTGGACACCCAATTCTCGGGGAAGACGTGCTACCCCTAAATCTGGACGCCGATGCTAATAATGTACAAATGTTAGAATATCCTACAATTCAATCTGGTTCTTTAATTAAAAACTGAATTGTAGGGAAAATGAGTTTAATTTAAGATATAAAAAAGAGCACGGCATTTTTAAAATAAGTCAACTCGCCAGTTATAACCATAATTAGAAATGTTATATAATTCTGTTAGCCAGTATTAAATTATCTGAAATGTCGTTTCAATAGACATTGGATTCGAAGTAATTCTAATTCATTAAAAACTTGAATTTTTAGTAACCAAAATATCATAAAAACATCAGACACCGAAAAAAATTGCCTCAAAAATGAAGTCACTATGATTATTAAAGGAAACAATATTCTTAAACGTATATTTAAAACAACATATAAAAATATATAATACATAAATATATATATTCTACATAAATTTTGTTTACATAAATTATAAATAAAAAAACATTATAGCAAATAAAACATTATAATAAAAAAAGTTGAAACTTTTCAAATAGTTTATTATAGAAATAAATTAATAAAAAAACTTTTCGATTTATATTAAAGTATTTTCTCTTTGTGGATAATATAGAGATGGATGTTTATTTTTGGAAATATGCTTTATATTTAAATACTTATTGCACATAATAATGAATATCAGTAACTAACACTAGATTCCCTTAAAAGAATTCTTACATTCAACATCCAATTTTTAAGGATACGATGTATCTTAACTAAAAAGAAAAAAAAAACATTTATTTAAATTTCCTCCTTAAGAATCTAAATAAATTTAAATAAAATTTTTCAAAGAAAGAACTTTTTTTAAAAGTCCCTACTTTTACTAGAGAAATTCTCTTGGCTTTATACATTATGTACAGATAGATATATGACGCAGAAAATAACTGGGTATATTTTCACAATTCTCATTCTAATTCTGATCTATGCTCGAACAGAAGCGAGTGTTCCCTCGTATTTCTTTCTTTTACACATAAAGCAAAAGGAACTGAGACATAACATTTCCTTTGAGAATAGAAAGGCGTATACATGTTTAAAAAATTGTAGAAAGTGGAAATATTGAAAAATGCTCTCCACTTGATAAATGAGAAATATCTTTGTAAAAGGTTTTACTTGTAAGTATAATACATTATTTTAGATCCCCTCTAATTAGAGCTTTAGATATCTACTCTTAAATTTATTTTCCTACGACAAAGAGTAGATATTTTATTTCTAAATACTAAATTCACCCATTTGTTGTTCAGAATAAGGTTATACTTGGGATTTTAAACCTATTATTATTATCTATAGAGCATCTGGTTTTCAAATGTATTTTATTTAAAATAAGTTTTGCGTGCTAAATGAAGAAACATACCTTAAATGCATATTCTAGAAACATAAATTGCTTTCAATTTTAAATAGAGAGCCTTTGGAATTTTTCTGTTTAAGGAGACAAAAATAATAAAATTATACTGTTGGGTGATATTTATGCTTGATTGTTATTATTTATTTTATTATTATTTGTAAAATAGAAACATTTTAATAGAAAGACATTTCTTGAGCTATAAAAAGGTCGTTATATTTGAAATATCTTTTAAAAAATTGTTTATATTTCATTCTGGAATTTTAATCCTATATTTGAAATTATCTATATTAATAAAAAAGGACCTCGTAATGCGTTGCTAAGCGCAAAACTAGAGAACGGCTGGACCAATTCGGCTAATTTTTTTAAAATATTTTCGTTAAGACACGGGGATGGTTCTTATGGAGAGAAAAAATGAAAAAACTGCGTGGAAAATAGTTAAAACGACACTTTTCTTACTTTCCCGCCAAAAATCTTCATTTCCTTCCCCCCACACCAACTGAGTAAGATAGCAGGAAGTAATAAATTATGATTTGTTTAGAAAGAAATACGCGAAGTCAGTTGGTTTTTATTCATAGATAACGGGATGTTTAAAAAAGAAAGAAAATAGTTGCTTTTATTATTAGTCTGTATGGATATTTAATTTATGCCTGCTCAAAATAGTCTGGGTAGGGAAGAAAAAAAAGAAGTGTGTGTGTGTGTGTGTGTGTGTGTGTGTGTGTGTGTGTGTGTGTGTGTCACCATTATTTCCTCTGTGCGCGGCATTTTCCAAGCTGTTTTTAAACTTTCGCATCTCTTGGAAACCAATTGTGTCTTTATTTGTTTAGTGTGTTTAAATTTATGAAAATTTGAATCTCATTATTCTATAAAAACGTAGAATTTTAGACCTTTCCCTCCACCATTTAAGTAAAATATCAATTCTGGGACAATCATTGCTCGGATAGAAAGAGAAAGATGAGTAGTACAATGAACAGAACATCTGAAGAAAATAATATTATAAATGAATTATATGATTATCAAAATTTATTTGGTTTAAAAATACTTTGGTGAAAAACCTGTTATGAGACACAGCAACATAAAATATTATATGAAAATTTTAGCGAGCATTAGTACTGGCGAACCGACTGGTCACCAAAGGCGGCTAGTATATAATACATTTTTAACAAAATGCAAATAATTGTGTAGTTTTTAAATTCTGCGAATAATGGCCGTAACTGCTTTAGAATAAAGGAGCATTCTGTAAAAGTTTCATAAAAATTTGATTTTTTAAAAATTTAAGTATCAATTCAGTTTTTATTTTTTCACTATTCTTCATTTTAGACCGTAGCTTCTCTATATTTTAGATTCTTCCTTTGTTGATATTTGTGAAAATTGCGAATAAAATGTTTTCAAAAATTGTTGTATGTTTAGCTTAGCTTAGCTCAGCTTATTTTAATTTGATGAAGTCCAATTTTGAAAGTATACTAGAGATGCTTTGTTCGTCAGTTTAAATCTAGAATGAAATAACCTTTTCAAGTAACTTTCTCCATAAACATTCATAGTACATCAGAAGGGTACTTAATTCTTTCTGCAAAGAATATCTTTACTCCAATGCCTTTAGAAATATAAAATTCACAAAGCTCTGTAGGAAGGTTCAATGATTTAAAACTGCACTTCGAATTGATTAACTTAGGAAGTTATTTTTTAGAATCCTAATGAATATTGATTTAATTTAAACATTTAAAAATGTTGAGAACTGAAGATGTGCTATTATTAGGTATTAAACTCAAATTTTATAGAATATACACATAATATTGCCCCCCCCCCAGTATTTAAAACAATATTAAATCTTCTATTAAAAATTTCCAGATGAAGAAAATTAAATATAATCAGCATAAAATGCCTTTAAGCTAATATTATTGAGAAAATAACAATAATTATCATAAGTAGTAATTAGATATAATGAAGTAAATTACTGTATAAAGTAATGCGCTGAAAATAATAATATTGTTACTCTGTATTTTCGTAATGAAGCCGGTATCTTAGCCGGGAAAATATTCCCCCCTTAAGAATACGAGAACAATAGCATTATTTCTCTTATCTTATTAATGCAGCCTATAGAGTCAGTCTCCATCCAGAATTCTAGAATACAATATGGAAATACTTCAGTGATAAGAACATGTTGAATGATAATAAAATATGAATATTACATAAGGAATAACTAGCATAAGAGTTGTATCATTTTTGCATTTCCATATTCTCATATCTTTTCATATACGTATTTTTTATTATTATTCAGAATGTATTTTATGCAACCATTGTATATTTGAACTAATTATTAATAATTCATAATTGTAATTAGTAAATAGAATTAATTGTGGGATTTCATGCAGTCGTAATTGAGTGAATAATGTCTAGACAATGATTTAATGTTTATTGTTTGCTTTGAAAAATTAATTGACTGTGAATGGTTCCACTTATCTTTCTAAGTCTTATCAAATAATTATCTATTTATTGCTATAAAATCTCTGCTTTGTCTTTCTAAGTACGTTTTGATTAAGAAATAACATTCATATTATTGTCTGAAATTTCAATAAACTTGTTCAATCAACAATATGAGGCATAAAACGACACGAAGGTAATCTTCTCTTCAATTTAGAATGTTATTTGGCTTATAATTGAATTATTTATTTCTACACTGTTTCATCTATGATGTGAATAAATAAATAAATAATGAGGTATAGGTTCATCAAGAAACTTTGATGCATTGGGCAGTGTTAGAAACGTGTATAAATTTGAATTAACGCCATTTGAATCGCGCTGTTTAATAGCGGGAATAATAGAAACATAACTGTTAGCCTCGGCATGAAGTTCAAATTAATCATTGGAATTCTGGAAAACCTTTTTGTGAAGGTGCTAGTAAGGGATTTAACTATAAGCTCATGGGAAAAGATTATGTATATGTATATACATATAATATATGTGTGAAGGGGGGGAGTCGAACCAAATCATCCAAAAATATTACTCTTCAGATAGCGGGGTTTTAGTGGCGTGGTGTCTAGGGTTTTTTTTTTAATATTTACGGGTTCCGTTTAAAAACTGAAATAAAATAATCCAAACGCAGGATGAAAAAAACTTCTTAAAAAATTAAAGGAATTTATTTAGAGTTAAAGGAAAAAATTTACAAAGGGGGGTATTTATAGGGAAATATTAAATGGTTTAAACATGGAGATATTAAACAAACAGAAAGTTAGATTATTCCTTTAAGGAATATGTTAGAAATTAAAAAGGGCATTATGTGACTGAAAACATATTATAGAGGAGTTTTGAGAGCTAGAAACGCAAAACAGTCTTTATCGTACGGTGGTTAGCAGGCCTCTGCTTGAATATTAATCATGACCGTTTTTCAAAAGCTCTATAGATGGAGTTGTTCTGGAATGTTGTATTAATTAAAATTATCGTCCTCTGGGAGATGATCTAACCTTTTTTACAATTCTGGCTTTGAATTACGTCTATAATTGGATGTTGATAAAAGAAAAAATGGAAGCTAAAATAATGGTTAAACAAAATAGCTCCGTGGGATATCCATGGATAAAATATATGTTAAAAATACAGGGAAAGAATAACATTGCGACAATAATATCAAATCAAAACTAGAAGGAAAGGTTCCACCTAAATGATCTTTGTAATGAAATTGTTAGATTATATACAATTAGTGGAAGTAGGCTGCTTTAAATCAATCACTTACTGCCCGGACCTTTCACTTTGCCATTTTATTGTATTTCATGAAATCTTTAGACGATTTCGATTCGAGGATGACTATCAAGAAACTACCAAGAGTTTAAAAGATGGGTATTGTTCTTTAGTATCTAGTTAGGATAAATGTCTTACTGATTATAGTATATGCTTTTGAAGTACAATAAATATTTACCACTTATGCGTTTATTTGCTATTTATGACTCTCTTTTATTAGGTATTGACTACTTAGATACGAAAATTTTATTGGCCTAACATTAGCATTATTTTATCAAAAAATCTGACTACTAATCTAGAGATTTCGTCTATTATCTATTGAAGTTTTTAAGTAATAGGTTTTTTGGTAAGATCACTTTAGTGAAGTATTTTTCCCTGAGAAGTTGGTAATGCTATTATTTTACTTGTTCCTATGTTTACAGGGTTGATGTCTCTTGTAATATTATGCATATAGTTTGAAGAATTTTCTTTGGCATTAAATATGATACTTCTTTATAACAGAAAAAAAGGGATACATAATGCAACAGCATCAATTTTCGTTGCTCTGTATTGTTTGAGCAACTGTCTAGAAATCTACAATCAAAATGGACGTTAGTTATCATTTAGATAGTTGGTACATTTATGCGCATTCCAGCTGGTGTTCTGGTATAGGGGTAGTGCGTCTTTCTTATGATCTGGGAGTCTGGTCCGGGCATGGTTGTTCTATCTGTGAGGTGTGAATGTGTCCCCCCCCCCTTGTAAAATGGGGCTGTGCAAGTGAATGAGATGAGTGAGTAGCAAAAGTCGTATTTTTGGCCTTAGTTGGTGCTACTACAAAATTGGAGAAGCTGATTAGGCTTAAATCGCATACTACCTCAACGAGCTTGTCCGTATTAAGTGCGATTAGAAACCACAACATGTACGTTCCTGAAATTCTTTTAGATTCAATGGAACTGAAAGTAATTCAATGAGTCCACGATAAATAATTATAATTAACTTTTTCCCTATCGCATAAATAATAAGGTTTCTTAAATGAAACAACTCAGATGATCTTAAAAATTAATAAAAATACGTTTTAATCCTATTTTAAAAATACAGCAGACTTCATATAAAAATTATTAAAATAGTTTTGAATATAAAAAAATAATACAATTATAATCGTGAAAATAATTCTATAATAATTTCGGGAAAAACACATGATGCGTGTATACAGCAAGCATATAAATATTTAATTCAAATTCTCAAGACATTTATTTACACGATTCAGGATTAACGAATATCAACCTATAAATCGCGCAATTTTTTTACTCTTTGTGCTGTTAAAAGGAAGAAAAATAAATATATATATATATATTATTAAACTAAAGTGCAATTTCGAAAAGTGTCTTTTACTTAATTTTTAAAAGCGATAAATTAATAAAAAGGAGACAAAATGAATTAAAATTTGATACATGTTTTCACTAATTAATGAATAATATTAATTTCTTTCAAAATCATAATTAATAGGAAAAAGTATCTTAAGGAAATTAAATTCTATTTTAACAACTCATCTTCAAAATATAAGCTATTATATGGATCAAATAGCATTAGAATACGTGTAAATAAATAAGTACAATTTATACATTTGAAACAAAAGTGTCAAATATAGATGTAGAATGCCGTTCGAAACAAAAGTGTCAAATATAGATGTAGAATGCCGTACAAAACAAAAGTGTCAAATATAGATGTAGAATGCCGTACAAAACAAAAGTGTCGAATGTATGTAGAATGCCGATTCCTTAAACAGTTTTTTTTCAGATTTTCATACCTTTAAAATATTCTGTATGGCGTAATTGTTTTAGGGAATAGTGTAAAATTTATAATTTGGGTTATTTTTATATCAATATGAGTATGTCAATTTATCCTCTTTAAATTTTCCCTCCCTTTTAAAGCCTATTAAATACAGTCACATCTATTTTCATGTCGGCGTCTTGGCATAGGGGTAGCACGTCTTCCCCGTGGACGTCGGGGCATGGATTTTCTTCTGTATTCTATTTGTAAGGTGTGTGAATGTGCCCCCCCCTGTTAAAAGGGGCTGTGCAAGCGAATGAGTAGCAAAAAGTCAAACTCTTGGCCCTAGTTGGCACTACTACAAAACAAGAGACGCTGATTAGGCTTAAATAGGTGACTACTTTAAACTACTACTACTTTGTCCACGGCAAGTGCTATGAGAAACAAAAACATCTATTTTCATTATAATTGAAAACGACAAGAATGCTTTAACAAAAGATTTGCATTATATAGAATTAAATTAACCAATTTAGCTTAAAAATAAGTTACTTGTTTACTTAGGAAAGCCGTCAGCATTTTATATGTCAATGGTACTTAAAAGCCTTCTTTGAATTACGCTGTTATCTTTGTTATATGATTACTTTTTCTCGTGGTATTCAAAAGAACACGAATGGTATAGTTGGAATATCAATCTTTAGGTAACAACTATAGGCAGGAATTAAAAGTCTTTTGCTATCAGTTAAATTATTTTAGTTAATTTGATTTTCTCCTCTTTTCTGGGCTTATTCAACACTAAAACTTTCTAATCATGCATAAAATAAATTTGAAAAATTTCTTACAAAGTTATTCGGTAAATAATGGGTTAAAGTGACATAGTAATTGACTGATCAATAATTATTAATCAGCCTGTCAATGGTCTCAGTTATAAAAGTAGTTTTAGTTATAATTCGGAATATAATTCATAGCGACAGTTATATTATAATTGAAATAAATTAAAAATTAATGCATATAATATGTAGCATTTTTGAATTTATTCAAAGAATGTTTATTCTAAAAGATTTTTAAAGCTTTATATTAAAACGTTATATTCTAATGCATGTGTATGCAAAAATTAATAATTGTAAGTCGATAATTTACGTTTGTTTGATAAAATCAATTGCATACTAAACAAAAGATTAGCAAATTTTTTACTATCAAATACATTTCAAGCGAATTAAGGCAGGGTATCTAAATTTTCAGTACCTTATTTCAATATTTAATTTTTTCTTAAATTCAGGAAAAGTTTTCGTCTTCAAATACTCATTTTTTTCTGAGTTGAAGAAACATACCATTAAATTAATCCTCGGAAACTGCTTTTCTGTAAATATATATCGGACTTAGCGATTGATAATAAACTTCTTCTCTTTAAACTGCTTAGATTTAATGAGCGTTTCGAAAATTTATTTCGCTTAATTAGCTCGATAAAATCCATATGGTATTTTAGGGTCCAACTGAAAGCCTCTAGATTCACCTTCAAAATGCTCTAAAAGAAGTATTTTTTGAGTTCTATGAAATTCACATATATAATAATTGCAAGTGTTACTTCAACAGTAACTCTGAAAATGAATTTACAAAAGTCTTAAATGTGTGCTTCTAAAACAAAAAATGAAATATCTTTGTTATTTAACAATTATATTTCATAAGATTAATTTGAGACTTGTTTAATCGGAGCAAGGGAGAGATATTTGTATATCTTAATGTATTAGTAAATGAGGATTTTCATATTTTTAAATTTTTATAATGCATTTGAAATACAATCTAGATATACTTTAATAAATTTTTAATCCTTTCTAAATAAAAGGGCTATTTATTCCATTTCTTGTTCATGAATATATTTAAAATAAATTTGAGAAAAAAGGAAGTAATTTCATTGTTTTAATGTATATTAATTACCTTAAATTAAATCACGATAATGAACTTGTTAAAAATTAAAGAAAACGACGTGCTTGAACTTATTTTTCCATTTTGTAATCATGACCCTTTTTTGTTAATGAAATTAAGTATATCAGACTTGAAAGATGTCACTAAAATAAAATTCTTAACAAAATTCATAGAATTTACAAACGGCATTCTTTAAATTGGGGAATGTATAATATTTCGGGAAGTGTCAAAGCAAAGTCGCAAAGGCAGAATTAATCTACGACTAATTTAGCTGCTTACCGTACGAAATAAAAACTAGAGGTATTTTAGGATGAACACTTCAATATAACGCCCTAATTAAATGACGACGCCAGCGCTTATAATACCCTCACCAAATTTTCACTCCATACAAATGAGAGTTTATGATTCTGACGTTATTTTTAACAACCACTGTGTTTACACAATTCAGCTTAGGTTAGTTATATTAATGTTGTAAAGTAACAATAGGTCTGGTTTGGGACGGACCTCGTAATTTTGAACCACGTTCAGATAAACAGGACGACACCTAAGCTGGCACTCTCTCTCTCTCAACACTACACCACACCAGCGGAAGGACTTTGGCTCTAACGGATTTAACGTGCAACAGATTACACGATAGTTCTTCGGTGAAATCGCATCCCGAATCTAAACCGGTTTCCAAAGCGAGACCTTACCACTAGGTCACCGCGGCGATGCAAATTGCTATTTAAATAATGGTAAAAAAGTCATGCTGTTTGATGCCCCAACTCTTAATTTTCTAGAAGGATCCTCTTATTTCTTCTCCTGATATCGATGTCATCATAATTATAGTTTTTCCCAAGAACTTGTCACCAAATTCGTCACCATTGACCTAACATCTATTAATATTCTCTGTAAATCTCTATTTTCAAACATGGCACTGTTTTAGCAAGAAAGCTGTATTAAAGATATTATTTTACTTTTTTATAACTATAAACAGTACTTATCGCCGAAAATCCAAAACCAACCATTATTATTAAAACTGTAGTTATCAATTAATTATCGAGGCAACTCTATATATTGAGGTTAAATGTGTCTATTTAAAATAAGCCACTCTATTAAAATGCATTTTATCTTTCTATTTAACAAATGACTATAATGCACAAATTTTAAACTGTGTTGAGGTGATTATAACGGACATGAATTCGTAAATGAAGTTTAATTTCATAAAAGATCTTTTTGTTTTCGAAGACGAAAGATTATATCTGGAATCTTGAAATGGTATCCTCTGTGTTCTTCCTTTATATTTGGTTCACTGAGCGGAAGATATTTGTTATAGAAGACATGGTATTGAATATAACATGGCTTAAACAAGTCATGGTATTGAATACGTACTTTGGTACTTTCCTATTGGTTAGAATAAACAAATAGCGAATTGTGATGTGTCTATCTGAAATAATTGATGCAGAAATCTTCGATACGTTCATTTTCTTTTTCTGCTTGCAGGCATTAATTTTAGATAGTTCATTTTCCTTTGTTTAGTTAGAATCGTTGAAATGAAAATTTAAGATATTTTCTTAGTCAATTTATGGGAATGATTTTTGTATAGTATATACATATATGAGGTTGCTTATATTGCAAGTTATGCATAATAGATAAATAAAAATATCCAGGTTCAAATTATAATATTTTGCTTTTGTTAACTTGAGAAATATAGCATTTGGGGAACACGAATAGTTGAAGATATCCAGTTGTTAATTATAAAGCTTCATTTTTGCTGCAAATCTATATTTTGCTTTTAAGTAATAAATAAATAAATATCCACTTTCTTAAATATTAACCACTTGACATACGAATTTATTAACTTTCTAATTAGATAACTCATCCTATTTTGGTAATTTATTGTTAATTTGATTTTTAAAAATAATATATGGAACATTTGGGATACCAAATCGTTTCTTATTGATTTTTCCGTATTTAAATACTTATTTCTGTGGCTTAGTAGCAGATTTGAAAATAAAAATTCAGTAATTCGATGTGGTCGACATGCGGTCAGACACTTCAATGTAAGCGAAGTGGTTAAAAATGATGATTAAAACACTATTTTCTGATAAAATACGAAACTTAGAGAAAAAAAAGAAATTATGACGTTAATATTTTATTATATTTCTTAACTCAACCAAAACTTAATTTTATTACTCCTTTCACACGAGTTTTCTCCGCTTTAACTATCTAGGGAAAACTGCAGGTGATAAATTCATTAAATCTGGGTATAACTAGAATAAAAAATGCGCAGCAAGTATCTTTACTCTTTTCAACAAGTACAAATGATCTAAAATCTAATATGGTTCTTACTTGAGCATTTGATAATCATGCAAAGTATCATTTTTGTACGATTAATAATGTATACTAGTCCTGATTTCATGTATATTGGAAAATTGAGTGGTGAATTTTAAATTAGGATGTGGACGAAAGAATAAACCTTCAAATGATAGTTTCTTGATGTTCTTCCTTTCTATTTGGTTCATTGAGAGACAATGTCTATACTAAAAAGATTGTAGAGAATAAGTGGCATTGAATACAAAATGTAATTATCTCGCATTAGATAGAACATATAAATTAACATGTGTGTTTGCGTTATTGTAACGGATACAGAAACTTAGATTACTTTTCTATATTCTTGCTTTGGTATAAATGACATATAATTTTTGCATAAGTCATTTAAGGTAATTGGAAGGAAACTTCTAAATATTTTTTCTTAGTGAATTTCTTGGCTTTGTTTCTTTATAGCTTATGCCTGCAAATATGTTTTTGCGGTTATTCAAGTATAATACAATGTAAACAAAAAAGTTCTTGCCGTTTGCGCGTTTCCTTTGAAAGAAATGAGAATAAGTATGCAAATTCTTGTATGACGTGATTGAGATGCCGTCAATCCAGAGCAGGAATATCAGTCGTATTAAATGCAGGTCCATTGATCACATTCATCAATCGGAACTCGTACAGTAGCGAAATGGACGCATAGAAGGAGCTCGTTCGGGGTTCTTTACTTTAAGACTTCACATTGGGCTTATCAGCCGTTGCATCAAGTCGCCGAATATGTCAAGCCCTTGGGGATAGCGCTGTCAATGCAAGTCAAAGCATTGGTTTCAAAAACACAGGTCGGGAGATTTGTCCCACTGTGATAAAGCTCGAACAGGACGCCCACAGGTCTTGGATGATGAAGCCCTGAAGTCGGTCATTGAGGAGGACAGTAGTCAAACGTGTGGTGAACTTTCCAGTCAACAGGCATTGCATTATAAGGTGCCAGTACTGGTTAATCGAAAGGGTGTACTGTTATTGCATGATAACGCGAGGTCGCATATCCTGCTGAGGGCCAGAAATACGTTACAGCGACTTGATTGGGAGACTTTGTGCCATCATCCTTACTCACCTGACCTTGCACTATCAGATTACCACCTCTTCCATTCCCTGGAGAATCATCTTCGGGGTAAATCCTTCACCAATGAAGCAGACATGCGCCAAGCTCTCATGGACTTCTTTGCGTCCCACACCCCCGAGTTTTACCGCAAGGGGATTGAACAATTGGAGACATGTTGGCAGAAGGTGCTGGATACCGATGGCGATTTTTTCGAGGACTAACAATAGGCTACTCTGTTTAAATGTTATGTTCTTTTGGGTAATTAAAAATGGCAAAAAAAATGTTTACATTTTAGCTATTTGAAATACCCCCGCATAATGCAAATTCGTAAACATAAAATTTTGAAAAAAACAAAGACTTTATTCTGGTAATAAATGCAATTAAAGAAACGAAACTTCTCATAAAGATAAAGAAAATAAGTATCGGTTATCGTGCATAATTGAACTACTGATTAGAATATTCTTTTATGGTGAAAGACAAACATAAATAAAATTAAAAAATCCTCGCTATAGTATCTTCCTATATTTTTTTAACTAGAGCTCAATCCGTTTTTCCTATTTCTTCCATGCAATTTTTCATTGCTTTAACTGCCTAGATAAAACTGCAGGCAATAAATTCATCAAATCTGGAAGTAACTAGAATCAAATATGCTAAGGAAGTGTCATCTTTACAATTTCAACAAATGCAATCGATCTAAAGTCTGGTTTGGCTCTTGTTTGAGCTTCTGATCAACACGCAAACCTTCATTTTTTACGTGATTAATGGACATGCGTCGCGATATCGGGTATATTGGGAAATAGAATGGGAGGAAATTCGGGTTTTTTGTTTCCCATCGCGTTTGTCTTACAAGAAACAAACAAAAAAAATCGATCAAAAATTTCTTTTCCACCGTAAGACTTCTGGAGATTACGTGAGCATGTTGTTCTGAATAAAAATACCCAGACTTTTTATGATTTTTATATATAGATTTATCTGCCGTATTACTGCATTTTTCTTTACAACAAGACTTTCCAGTCTATAGACATCACTTTCGATGTTTATGATGCCACAATTTTTAAGATTTACGTTTTATCGTGTTTGTGACATTAAAAGACACGCTATATTGGGAGAAAATAATGCGTTTCCTTTTCTTTTGATGCCTTACACGCAGTCTGGTGAGGCTTGAGGAAAATATCTAGTGAAGAAATATTTTCGGTAGTCGCATAGAAAAAAGTATGGCTGAGTTTAACAGCGTGATGTCTTACTTTGTTAGATATTCATAGAAAAAAGAAATAATATTTTCAGTGATGTGGCTTTTATCACCTGTTTTTTTACTCTACATTCAAGAACCTTTCACAATATGTATATGAGAGAAGTGTGCTTGGCGAACATATATTCCACATAAGAATGCAAATATCGTGCATTTAGTGAAGATTTACTGCATGGAAAAAAATAAAGAAATCGTTTGATATTAGAATGAGAAATTACAGAAGAAAATAGAAACAAACCTTTAATTTTTTGGAGATGGTGATTAAGTTTGTAATGAAGATATATCTTGCTTTAAGATCACCATTTAGGGATATTTTTAATTCATTCTAGTATTTAAATTGACAAACAATTCTTTCGGCAGGATACTGTATTGTATTGTATAATTTTATCTGCATACAGAATAAAATTGTGACCTTTAAAAATATTTTCAATTTTTTAAGGTCGAAGTTAATTATCATTTAAATGAAATTTGTATAAATACTGATTTTTTAACAGTAAAAATTTGATTGCCCCAAAACCTCAATGCAGACATTAGATTCTCTTTCATTCAATTGTAATATTTTAATTTTTAAAACTCTTATTATAATTTAACATACAGTAAATTAATTATAATTTAACTTTACAGTATAATAATTTAACGTATTATAATTGTAAAGTATTATAATTATAATATACTTTAAAATTATAACGTATTATAATTGTAAAATATTATAATTATAATATACTTTACAATTATAACGTATTATAATTGTAAAGTATTATAATTATAATATACTTTACAATTATAACGTATTATAATTGTAAAGTATATTAACGTATTGTAAAGTATTATAATTTAACTTTACAGTAAATTTAAATAAATTCTACTGCAATAAGATAGTTTAGGTATGTTTATCACCTACGGTGAATTCATATGTTAAATTTCAGTTTTGGCAAAAGAATAAAAATTTCTAGGTATTCATATTTGCACCATTTTCTTTTTTAATAACTTTAATGAAGTTGAACCACAATTAGTTAAGGAAATTTAGGTTATAGTTCATTTTAATTTTTTTTCAATATTTTCAATTCTTTTAAAGGATTTTATTCAGTACTCTCACTTGGAAAGTAGGGAGAAATAGAGTAATAACTAGATAGTAATAGAATCATAATAAAGACACTAGACCATAGTAATGATAAGAAGGGGGACAAAAATATCATGATAATGATGATTCTTAATAATGGATATTATTCCTCATTATACATTTAATCCCCACTACCCTCTGTAATGCTCTTATGATAACGCTACGATGGTTACCATCTGTAAACGCTACCATATTAACGGGATTGTTAAAAGTATCCCTGTTCTTTGGTTTGCGTCTTTATTGGATTAGAAATTCCAATTTCTGCTTTGCAGCTAAGACGATTTTCCTTTTATTATTAAATTCATCAATTTATCAGTATATTAATAAAACTGATAATAAGAATTAGTTAGGGAATCGTAAACTTCATATTTTATCTACATTTTAAAATTATATTGTGGCAAAGATTAATTAATTGGTATCTGAATTTTTTTTTAACAAAATTATTGAAATAGTTTTAGTGATAATTTCTGATATAAATATTCGTGAAAATTATGAATAGATCCCTCTTGACTTAAACAAAATGTTTGATGTTGTCATAATAATTTTTTACATCTAAAAATACATTTCAAACATTGATTTATTTATTTACTTACTAAACACTTTCCCTTGTCGCATTCGATTTTAAACTACAACTTTCATTTAGGTAAGTAATGACAATCACGTATATCTAAGATATTGTTACCAGAATAATATCCCGTCTAGACGAGCACGTGGAAATAAAAATGAAATAATACAATGGTAGATAATAATTAATCAAAGTATTATAATATTTAGAAAAATGAATAATTTTTATGAAAATATGAAAATGAAGAGTATAGTTTTAATCTTGAAAGACATTTCTCAGGTAAAGAGATTAAATAAAATAAAGACTATTTGGTTACACTTACAAATTCAACAAACGGTAGTATGAAATGAAAAAATTTGTGAATGCACTAAGATAAACTTAGTTCACTTATGTTTACTGCTTCTATCATTGAGTAACCAATAGAACTTGATGTAAAAAATGGTAATCAAAGTTATTAAAGGCAAATTTTAAAAAAATTATGTAGAAATATCATATCTCCCGAAATCTAATAGAAGTGCATCTAACATTGAGTTGGTGAGGGTAAAGAATAATTTATTCCAAATGATACTAAATTTGATGCAGATATATTCTTAAAGGTGAGAAAGTGCACCATGGCAAGACTTTTTTGAAATTTTATTAGAATTTTAATATAAAATTTTATCATTTTGATGTTTTAAGAAAATAACACCTGAAAATATCAGAGAAAAATGTTTTTAATAAGTTTTTAAAATTTTAAAAATTGTGTTTTTATCTTTACCAATTTATTTGCCATGCAATTTTTCGCGAATATTTGATAATTTTTATTACTATTCTTTTGCTTGAATTTTAGCCATGCATTTTCCAATTTGAATTGTTGCAGTAGATTTTCCCGTTACCATAAAATTATACATAGGTCATGATTTCACGTGAATATTCAACCCTGTGGTTTTCTTCCATTTTTAATGCAAAAGAGATTCTGCAATTATCCGCGTAGTTTCCAATAGATATCAGAAAATGAAGTTTCAAAAATGCAGAAGACAGAGCACAAGTAAAAGATAGGCTATCCAATCATATAAGTTTTTAATTGCACTATGTTGTCATCACGTTAACAATAGCAGGGAAGTTGTTTTAGATAAAATAGTATGATTTTAATATTTGTCACAATTTGATTGGTAAGAATATGTTGATGAAGAAATCTTGTTTATTAAAGTTAGGCGTGAGAAAATTAATGGACATTAAGCTCAACAAAATATTTCCAGCGAATTATCTGTTCATGGTAAATGAATAGTATAACAATAAGGTAATATGGGTATAAAATGTACACTGAAGAACCAAATAAAAACTGGTACACCTGCTTAATATATTGTAGGGTTCCCTCGAGCACGAATAAGTGCCGAAACACGACGTGGCATGGACAAGTCTAAAGTCTAAAGTAGGGCTTAACGTAACTGGCAGCATGAATCCTACAGGGCTGTCCATAAATCCATATGATTACGAGGGGGTGGAGATCTTTTAACAGCGTTTTGCAAGAAATCCCAAATATGCTCAATAATACCCATGTCTGGGGATTTAGGTGGCCAGTGGAATTGTTTAAAGTCAGAAGAGTGTTCTTGGAGCCCCTCTGTAGCAATTCTGGAAGTGTGGGGGGTTCGCATTGACCAGCTGGAATTCTCCCAGTCAGTCGAAATGCAGAATAGACATGAATGTTGCAGGTGATAAAATAGGAGGCATACGTACGAGTCACCTGTCAGATTCCTATCTAAACGTATCAGAGATCCCATATCACTCCAACTGCACACGTCCCACACCATCACAAAGCCTCTAACAGCTTGAACATTCCTATGGTGACACGTAGGGTCCAGGGATTCATGAGGTTGTATCCATACCCATACACGACCATCCGCTCGATACAATTTGAAACAATACTCGTCAGACTAGGCAACGAGTTAACAGTCCAATATGTTGTTGACGGGACCAGGCAAGGCGCAAAGCTTTGTACCGTGCAATCATCAAGTGTTCATGAGTTGACCTTCAGCTCCGAAATCCCATATCGATGATGTCTTATTAACACTTGTTGATAAACCCAGCATTGAAATCTGCAGCAATTTACAGAAGGATTGCACTTCTTTCACGTTTAATGATTCTCCCCAGATGTAATTGGTCCAGTTCTGGCACGTTTTCTGGAAGCAATTTTGTCCAAGATTTGATGTTTTGTCGGATTACCGATATTCACTGTACAATCGTGAAATGGTCGAACAGGAAAATCTCCATTTCATCGCCACCTCGGAGTTGCTATGCCCCAACTCTTGTGCGCCGACTATCACACCACGATCAAACTCACTTAAATCTTTATAACCTGCCATTGTCACAGAAGTAGTCAATCTAGCATCTGCGACAGACATTGTTGTCTTATATAGGCGTTGGCAACCGTCACGCCATATTTTGATTGGTTCCAAATGTCTTTATTTGCATACGTATACCTCTACCATTTTTGGGGGGGGGGATCTTCAATGTATTGCAGCTTTATAAACTTTCAAAGCACTCTAAGACGATTGCTGCTACTGAAATTGAATGTCAATATTTGCTTGCAAGTCAAATATTTCCAGATAAAACTGGAAACATTAAGATAAAGTGCCAAAATCCAGATAATATATTCTATTTTCTAACGTTCAGTATAGCAAGAGCAATTGGATGCATGTAAAATAAAAACTATCGTCACTTTTTTCTATTGCCAACTGGAGGAATAGAAAAAGAACAACGGAATCTAAATTGAATCTCTGCATACAAGCAGAATCAAATGAAATAAATTCTGGATAGCATTTCCTTCTTTCTTCTTTCGAGAGAACGCTGGACAACAAAAACGAGCTTTTTGACCGACATTAAAACACAAAATAGAGAGAAGATTGAATATTTTATATTCAAACTTCATGTATTACTTGCTATAAGCTAGTTACATTATGTCCTCTGTAAATTAAAAGGAAACTTTTGAAATAAATGTTCAGAACTTTTGAGCTTCTGATTGACTTATTAAATAGAGTATTGAGCCGATTCTGTAAATCGCATTAATTATTAATAGTTATATATTACCTTTGATAATTCTGTTGTTTATTATTTGTATTATTATAATTTAATTAATGTTTTTAAGACATCATATTGATTTTTTGTTCATTTTTAGTTCAAGGTGTTTTTTTCTTTCACGTCCAGCTTTCAATTATTTTAATTTCTTATTGTAAATTAACCCAGAGCTTAGAGTGTACGTGGCAAAATAAATGATGCGAATTATCAACAAAATTTGGACCATACCAATAATAAACCTTTAACAAGAATGCGCATTACTTATTTGAATGTATGAATAAATATTGCCCATCAATAATACTGCCATCATTCAAAATTATTTTTGAGGAATTGGACATGCGAAGAACGGACTCACCAGCGCAAAAAAGATGAAACCCTTTGAAAAAGATTTTGAAATTGAGTAAGTATATACATGCCGATGATAAACACTTCACAAAACAGTCGAAAGAAGCAGCAGTTTTGTATACAAGATGCGTGAAGTATATTTCACAGATATTTATTGGTACCACAACAATAGAAACGAACAGAATAAACGTTATTATTAACAGCAGATATCTATCTAAGGGAAAAGAAAGATGATTTAAAGAAAAACGAGAAGTATGAATTTCTATACATCTATTAATATTTTTTGAAACAAGATTCTGACAATATAGTGCATAAGAATTTTAGAAACTGTATTTAAAAAGAATGCATTCAAAAGTAATTTTGCAATAATACAAATAATTATTTTGAATTACTATATTTATGGACATTTTTTAAAAAAGAAGTTAATAATAAAATATGATTTTCCAATAGGTGCGTGAAAAAGAAAATCTTAAAAATATTGGAAATACACGTATTATACTAACTAAAAAACGGAAATAGATTTTAAACATACGAGAAATCAGAAATCACCCATTTACATAAAAGATTACAGTAATTATTCGCAGATCCGCATTTTTGTTGAAAATTTATTATTACATAATCAAGGTTTGTGTTAAAAATTGACTAAATTTGCTTTGGCATGTATATGAATAGCCCTAAGTTAATTTAAAATAAAACTAGAAATTTAAAATTTTGGATACGGGTTGTTAAAGAAACGAAACTTTTTTTTCTGAGAACGAACCGAGATACAGAAAATCACACCATAAAATTTCAGCTTAAATAGACAAATCAAACAGAATGATGTGATCAATTATTCAAAAATTTGCTTCATCTAAAACACGGCGGGAGAAACGGCGTGTGTTCTGGACGCACATTTCAAAACAAATCGCATTGTCGGCAGACGATTTTTTTTTTTTTTTTTTTGGCTTTCGTTGAAAAAATATTCGAAAGCAGATGTTTCGAAAACAGGGCAGAAACAGTATCAATAAATGAAGTATGAAATGCGTACGGGTTTGAAAGAGTCCACTGTCGTACTATGAGACAAAAGCTTTTTTGGGTAGAAGTCGTCAGTTGTTGTCGTCTTATCCCAGCAAGTAAGTAAATTAAATCCAAAAGTTCTTAAAAATATTATTTTTTAGATGGAAGTAAAAACAGTATTTCCTGATCAAACAGACAACAGAAAACTAAACACAGAAAAGCACTCAAGAAATTTACTGCCAACAATGAAAAAAAAAAGGAATGGAAAGAGTGGTTGTTTGGAATTTTATGAGCCCTCCCGTTGTCTGCAAATCATTAGATTTACAATATTTTGAAAAAAAATATTTTACAATCTTGTATGCGAAGAGTTTCTAAAACAATTACATTTTCACGCTCATAGCAGTAAGCAAACCTTTGAAAATTATATATAAATTTGAAAAAATAACAACTTGATCCTTAAGATTTCATTCTTTCTCTGTCATCTGATCTCTATTCTTTTGAATATTTATGATAAACATTATATCAAAATGTTAGACCCAGAAAAACATGTAATAATTATATAATTGCTATTCCTAAAGCGTAAATAGAGCTCCATATTTTTCTCAAAGTATGTAAATTTCATTGAGTCACTAGCAAAGAGACTAAAAGCAGTTACTCTTGGTAAAGGATTATCTAAAAATCATTTATTTTTAGAATAGTTAAATATAATGGGCATTTTACGAATACTTTTCATATCACTAGAGCGCGGATTGTATTTATATTATAACTTTATTCGTTCAAGTTCATGTAATTTATATACATAATTTGTAAAGTGTATTTGTATTCAATGACTTAATGTGGAAAATTTTACATGATTTTTTTAGATCATACTGATTACTGATTACATTTTATTCTCAAGCTAATTGTGATCGATTTTTGTTGAATGAATTTTTATGATTTTTTTTCCAAGGAAGGTTAGAATTATGGGAGGTAAAAGTACTGGGGAATGTAAAAAATAGTTAATGTTAAAAACTAAACAACAGATGTATAGTATCTTCGATTCATTTGTAAAACACAGTAGAAATAATAATTTATGTTCGAGTTTCAAAACAGAAATTTGCAAATTCACTATAAATTCCGTACTAAACCGGTTATCAATAAACGGAAAAAAGTAAGGACAATTTCTTTGAATGAATTATATTCGACGTTCATCCCATTTTAGAATAATAAGCATTTAAAATTCTGAATTTAAATGTTGAACTTTCATAACAAAAAGAAAATTTTGTTACATTCGTGACGAATCAGACTTCAATTTCTATTCAAAATAATTAAAATTAACCAAATTAAAACATTACAAAAAAACTGGCATTACTTTAAAAACGTACAGCACTATTCCTTTACTTTAATGCATCATTAATGCAGAAATATTTTAAATATGATTTACGGGAAAAATTATGAATATTTTATTTAGTATTTAGCTTTCTAACTGCATTTTTACCTTTCTATAAGAGCTATTTAAAGCAAAATTACAATGTATAGAATTCTGAATAATAGATTGCTTTTTAAAATCAAGTGATTAAAAATTATTCATTAGCTTAACATTTCGTTAATTAGTTAGATGCAATTTTTTGCCTCACACAATTTTTTAAACTATGATTATTAATAATTAATGCTCTCATTTTTTAATAGATAATTATGGTATTCTTGTCCAAGCAACTCGTTTTCAATCAAATGTTGCATTTCGAACTGCAACATATGTTAAAATAAGTGAACATATTTGAAACTCCAACGACATAGAAATTTAATAAATATTATATTAGTTAAATAGGTTTAAAGGGGTGTTTCACTTACTAATGTAATTTATGTAAAATGCATGTTGCTCTTAGCAAGATAAAGCACTTAACTCATGTCTATAAATAGAATATTTAATACCCATCAAACGGGAGGTAAAACGCCACTGAGCCAGATGGGAAATTAGCATTCATCTAATTAACTGAATATTCAAGTATGATAAATCTGAAAAGCTTCAAGTAATGGACAGTCATTAGTTGATTTAAATAACTATCTATTATCTCTAAAGACAATGTAAAATGTCAAATTATCTTTTGAGATTAATGCTAAAATTTTTTTCCGTATTTTTACAGCTAACACTAGTGGTTGCATTTTCCAGTACTTTCTCATTTAAACAACATGGTTCAGTTTCTATATATTATCAAAGTAAATGATGACTCAAACAACAAAATCGATTCTAAAAAATAACCATCACCAGCTCATGTATCAAGTTTTTACATCAATTTCATTATGCTATGGTAGTGTTTGAAACATTAATAGTTTTAATAAGAGTATTACAGAATAAAAATTACATTTCATCTTTAGAAAGAATCAAAACCTTTAAAATTTTTGTTGAATTTTAAACTGAATAATAAGCATTAGCACTGGAAAAGCAAGTTTTTTCAACGTCTAATTTTTTCACTAACAATCATTACTTATGCCAAATTGAGCATTGAATTTACTGAGCATTTGATTTTTTTAATATTTAATATTACCATTTTCTTTTCGAAATTATAGATAGTTCATTATTAATTATATTTCCTGAAATAAAGTAATCTTCATTCGTTTTGTTAATTTTCACTTCTAAGATAGTTTTTAGACAAGTTAATTATTTTAGAATTCTTGTAGTTGCAGAATTCAGAATATTTGTAGTTAGATTCCTATCACAGCATCATGTTGTTTATTTAGGTATATTATTTAACTAGTTCACAATTCTAAAGGAAATTCGCTAAAAATTATTATAAATATCCTCATTATGATTAATTTTAAAATTGAAAGCAAATTTGTAATTACATTTAATCTACAAATGCTTCGAAAGAACATGTCAGAATAAGGATGAAAGTTTAATTTTTCGAAACTTCTGCGAGATCTAAGCAGACGATTTAGGAAACTGTTCAGATACTTTATTATCTCTAATTGACAGTAAAGAGCAGGTGTCTTCTATTCCGTAGCTAAGTGTCTAGGGCGGGTTTCGTAAAACGGGCAAGCTGTGGCCTTGTGTTTTAAGTTGCCCTAATAGGAAGTTTAGAACTGTTTGCTCTTACTCAACAGCTTGAAAGTTCTTTTCTACTAGATTATTAGTTATCTAGTTCTCTGTCTATTAATTCAATATTCCGAATAAATTAAGACATCTTTAGTTTATTGAATTTGATCAGAACTAGTTAGAAAAAGGTTTAATATAAATTGTGTAATTTAAGAGTTTTATTATCGATTTTTTTATTACGTTATAAATATATTCTTCTAAAAACAAAAAATTGGTTTTCCCCAAATAATAGTTAAATTGCTTATATTATCAACTAAACTGAACTAAACCTAAATCATTGATTTAATAATATAAATAAGAAAGTTATTCCAGCTCAGATTACAGATGTAAATTATGATTGATCAACTCTTCATAAGAGGAGTTTATATGTAAGGAGGTAATTTATGATCTAGATCTTTTTATCATAAAAAGTTTAAACTTTTCCCTTTTAATTTATTTTAACATGGCTAACCTTACCTTGCCTTTACCGAAATTAAACAAATGGAAATTAGAATTTATTTTTCAAGAATTTATACATTTAATACGAGGAATTTAATATTAGTACTAAATTTTGAATAGGAATTTATTTAACAAGAAAATGGCTTCATGATTTTAACAAGAAATGTGAATCTGTATGCATTTAGAAAAAATGACAAAATCTCAGTTTACTAACATACACATGCTAATTTTGTTATTGGGTTTAATTTAATGCATTAAGAAATGAATAATATTTTTCTCTATATGAGAAGTTTGATTACTGTTTTCTGGCAGAATATTAATTATTCAAATTATTAATGTTCATCATGAATTATTCAATTAAACTAAAGAGTGTTAATATTACCGTAATTTATGAAAATATGCTTTTATTTAACCAACTTGGTAGGAATAATGTTTTATTAAGATATTTAATTCATATTCTTAATGTAAATAATTAATTTGTGCTTAGAACGGTGAATTACTTATCTTTATTTTTTGCCATATGTTTGATTTTAATCATTTTGAACGGGAACAGTTCATAAGATCTAAACGTTTTTAAACCGTTTTAGCAAGGAATACCAAGAGAATTCCTTAGTTTGTTAAATAAAAAAAAGGTTTGGCTTAACTGTTATATACCTATATATAATAAAATGCATTTATAATTTACACTATTTCTTCAAACATACTCCGGTATTTATTTACACAAAGGATTTATAAATAAATTATTAAGCTGAATAATTGCATCGAAGAAAAACGGCTATAAGATAGTTTACGGAAAACCATTTTGCTTTGAGCTTAGGGAGGCACGGTACCTTTTTTTCTAAAGAAGTGTTTTATAGATTTAAGAAGTCTGTTCTTTGAGGACTTAAGAAAGAAGCAACGAATGAATGGTTGCTTAAAAAGTTAATGCTGTTTTATCAAAGGGGAAATATAAAATATTTAATATGGTTAAATTTAAGAATAAACCGCTCTGCATATTAAAAACTGTTATATATTTGCATATTAAAAACCGTTTCAGAATGATGTCATACGCATTTTCTTTTTACATGAATATGACATAATAAAAGTTAGATACGATGACAAAAAATTAATAAAATGTGCTTTTATCTTGAGAAAAATGCAATCACTTTAAACTGAAGTATAGTAAAAAACATTTTCATCTTCATATTCTGTGCTCTTTTTATATTGCTCACATTTTTTTGTAGATTTGACAATATTTTTACATAAATTATTATCGAGTCCGTAGAAAACACTTTACATATCTTGTTATCCCAATGAGTCTTTTTTAAGCTTGTCTTTAATTTTTCGTACTATTTATAAAACTCTCGAATTTTTATAAATAAAACCTTCATTCCTTTAAGAAATATTGTAACGTTTTATTTGCCTTTCCACAATATTCAATAAAAATTTTTGAACATGACAAAAACCTTTTAAATTAATTGAATTAAAATGAATACATTGCTGTAGGTAGCAGAGCAAAATAGTGTATCACATAATATAAAAAATTGATTCGATATTTTAAATTAAGAGTTAAAAAAATTGATATCTCTTTCGGTTTTTGAATTAAAAAAAGTGACTAAATAAAAAAAATGTAGCAAGCTCTAAAATACTTTACGCAGTTTGTACTAGTTATCTTTTAATTATTAATGAAGTTCGTTAAATTTTCTTTTTTCATGTTATTCACTAACATGATCTATGGCATTTTAATATCTTGCTGATGAATGTGACTTCATGCTGTTACATATATTATGAACTATGTATAGCGATTTGGAAATTATTTTTTACCGACAAGCATAACTTTTCACAATGTTATTCAAGAAAAAAATTGAATTTCAAATAATTGCGCGATTGATTCAAAATATGAGTCATTATAGGAAAAAGTTAGGTAAGATTTCGTTTGATTCAGTATTATCTGTAACATCTGAGGATAGCAGGTATTGAAAGTATTGAATAGTTACAAAGCTTAGATAGGCTATACATCTGCGTTTAGTTGAAAAGAGATTTCCACATAGTTTCGATTTACAGAAGAATTCCATTCTTCTTCTGTCATGGGGGCCTTAAGGAATTCCATTTAAGAGATATATACACAAATGTCACATATATATGTGAAAGGTTAAGATTTCACATTAAATCTTGAACTACGTTTCAAAGTCCACGACATATGCCGCTTTAAAGTTCTGACTGAACTAGAGAGATGTATAGATT
Source organism: Argiope argentata (assembly GCA_026289955.1). Classification (NCBI taxonomy): domain Eukaryota; kingdom Metazoa; phylum Arthropoda; class Arachnida; order Araneae; family Araneidae; genus Argiope; species Argiope argentata. The sequence goes on from JAOUZG010040121.1 coordinate 442,666, forward strand.
TCACTGCAGGATTTCAAACCATACTTCCTTTGTGTACTGAAAATAATAGAATTTATTGAAAATCCAAACTTACATTCTCTGGAACATGCTGAAGAGATAAAAGACGGTGTGTATTGATGGTTTCAGTACTAGAATCTGTGAGAGAACTTTCTATGAAAAGTATAGAAATGGGCTTTAGTGGGTGGTATGTTCCGGAAAATTTCCGTTTTAAGAGAGATTTTTTTTGTTTAAGTGTATTTGTATTTTCTCTTGACATATGCGCAACTGATTTTATTTCAAAAACTTTAGACTTATATCTTTCAACATATCTTAAATATTTTTATCGTGAAATATAGTTTTAACCAAAAATGAATATTTTAGAAAATTCACATTATAAAGAAATTTTTAAAAATTCAAACACAAAAACGCAATATATAAAATTTAAAAAAAATTAAGACACTAAATTAAATTTCGGAGGGTCAAATAAGTCATCAAAATTTCTTTCTCTTTTTAGATTTGATTTCATTTCGGACAGATGATACAAAAATATTTTTTTCTTGCTCAATAATACATAAGTATTGGAAGCGAATTTAGAATCAAAGAATATTTTTGCAAAATAACTTTTAAAAAACGAGATGCATTTGGCACTGAAGATCATAGAAGAGGAAAGGAATACTTAGAAATAGCTAAAAGTTCTTAAGAAGAAAGACTATAAAAGATCTCCCTTAAAGGAAAACTTTAAAATATCTAAAAAAAGGGAAGAATCTTAAACTAAACATTATAGAACAGGAAAGGCAAACTTAGAAATAATTAAAAGGTCTTTAGAAAGAAAAAGACTTTAAAGGATTTCTTTCCTAAAAATCCACATTTCTATTTTTTCCTAAAAAATGAAAGATTTTCACAATTTGATTTGAATTTTAAAGCAATTATTAAAACTAGATTTTTTGCGTGATATAGAATTTGAATTATCATAACATATGACAAAAAATAGCCACGTTATACATTTAACACAGCAGAATCAAACATATTTACTAATAAAGTTAATCAAATCATATAAAAGTAAAATTCACGGTTTCGCCTCCTATTTTATGTGCCACGCATTCAGATACAAATATAACTGTCCATTTTAAATTAAAGACACAGTTTTGAAGAACTTGCAATTTTATTATATACTATCATATAATTTGCTCTACGATTTATATAGAAACGTTATTAATAATATTTTACATTAATGTTATGAAATTTTTTCAGGGAAAAAGAAAATTCTCTGATAAATCATAAGAGGTAGATATAAAATTCCAAAAATGCTATCTCCGGGAAAATTACAACAATCATCCGCTGTAATATATTCATATCGAAAACAAAAAAAAGTATAAATATCAAACAGATAAGAAATGCAATGTTATCATCAATAATGTTTTTTTTACCCAGAAACTGGGCCACGGCAAAATTCGTTACTTAATCACAATCTCTCCCTATTTGTTTGGATTTCTCTTTCAACGTTCCATTGCACCCATGAAAAGCTAAAATCGATTGAAAAAGAAAATGAAATCCGCTTTTCCTTGGCAGAAACTGTAAACATACCGTCATCTTATTTTGAAGGTAAATTTGATTTTGCAGATCAATTTGGACATAAAAAGTAAGTAGGAGCTGGAAAGAAAGGAAAAATAAATTAAAAGCCATATCTCTATAGAATAATAAAAGATTGCGCTTTATCAAAAAAATAAAAAAAATTAGAAGAGTAAAAGCTTCTCCCCAAAAAGAGTTTTAACTTTCTTCTATATAAATATGCGCATTCTTGAAATTTCAATGGCAAAGTTTTTAACTGCCGCTTTTGAATTTGAATTTGTAAAATAGGTAGATACTTTTATGGATCTGGCATACAAAACTTATTTAATTTGGAACTTCGGACCAACCTGCAAGAAGCTGTATATTTTTGCGAATATTCTAAGTTCAATTTCGAGTACAAGTTTTGCTATATATCTTTCTGCTATTCTAGTGAGGACCATTGGATGTGTTTGGGTGAAAGGTCATAATGCAAGAATTGATAGTGTTTGCTTTGACCACATTAAATTTTGGCATAATTTTATTTCAAAAAATTAATCAAAATACTTTCAAACTAAAATTGTTTGATATTATAGTTGCAAAACTACAGAATAAAATTTTAGAGATGGAAAGTTATAAATCACAATATTTACATTAAATAATTTATTTCAATTGTTAATGTAGAATATATTGATATAACCAAAGAGCGTTGCTGGAGAGAAGGGGGGTAAATACATTATTACTTCGTGCATTAAGTAATCTATCTCGCATTTCTTAATAAGTCGTTAGGCTTAATCTAATTAAAAAGAATAATAAACATGATTAGATTCTTAATTGATCAGGGAGAACTGTTATAATTAGATTAACCTTATCAATTTTTTAGAATATCATTTAATAAACCTCGTATTTTATTCATAATAAATCCTTTAACCCTCATCCCTCTCAAGTAACTAATTTTTATTATTCCTTTATATTTTTATTCATACTGCACCTTATGTTTATTCATCCAGTTTTATTGTACTCCAAATATTCTCCATTATAGTTTGTCATTTCTTGTAATGTTTTTGTATTTGGTCATTTGTTTGTTTCTTTCAAATTGATTTCTGCGTAATTTTCTTTCTTTTTTAATTTTTAATTAAGTTCGCCTACATCTATAGTGAAAGGTAAATGGGCTCTATGAGCCCTAGAAACGGAGGTGTGGTGTGGGGTTAAGGTATTTTTAAATTAACTTTGAATGGGGTAATTCTATGAAATGTGAAAAATAATCATATCAAGCAAGAAGCAGTTTTAATTTAAAAGCTTATTGTTGTTACTTATGGCACTTGCTTTAGACAAGCCCCATCAGCAGATTTTAAGCCGAAGAATACGCGTCTCTTGTTTCAAGTAGCTCCAAGTAGTGCCAAGAGTACGACTTTAGACACATATTCATCACATTCGCTTGCACAGCCCCTTTTTACAGGGAGGGGGCACAGTCACACATCTCACAGATAGAACACAGAAGAACAACCACGCCCTGACCGGGATTCCCATAAAACGAGGAAGGCGCGCTACCTCTGTGCCAAAAAGCCGGCTAAATTAAAAGCTTTCTAAGGTTGTGGAGTTATGCCATGTTATCGCGCGATACACATCAATTCCAGTGCGTAATTTTTTATTTTTTATTCACTTAATATTTTACAAGAGAAAAGAGGAATGCCGTCATAATTAAAACACCAGTTACTAGATAGCAGATGGCAAACTCATTTATGCTTGCCTTACGTCAATGACATCATGTGACAATGAATAATCAAAGACTTATTATTAATTTTAAAAAGTTGATTAATGAAAATATGATGTTTGTAATAATATTACATTCAGTAATAGCTTATGTGAATATTGTATTTAATAAATTATAAATATGAAGATTTCGCAGCTTTTTAATTGATTGTTAAATTATATTTTCATTTTCTATCATGGTTTTTGATGTCGTTTTGAGATATGTTTATCTATCGACTGTTTTCATGCACTTCACACTTATTTTAAAGGGAAAAAAGCAAAATATTTAAGGTTTATATCGGTATTGTTTAGTTATTATCTGACGTCAGAATGGTAAAATATATATAAAATTATATCAGGCTTAAGAAAAATTTAAACTTTTGGATTTAGCGATCAGGCTTCAACATTCCTGCTTCTGCTGGAATTAAACATGGAGAAACAATTTAATAAAATTTTGGATTATTTTATTTGTTAATATTTTCCTTCTAATTTAACTTCTAATATGAAACATATTTCATTTCTTTTTTTAACTCAACTAAATGGTAGAGTGTGCAAAATTTCTCGTTCATAAATCTGCCTTAGAAGTGCCTCATAGTTAAGGAAGTTTTAAACAGATGACAGACTTTTAAGACATAAAATGAATATAAAATTGGTTTGGTGTGGGTTTCGGATGAAAATACTTTGATCTTCACGAAAACACAATTCAAATACAGATAATCAAACAGTTTAAACGAACAAAAGAAGAGCATTTGCGACAAACAGCAGCGAATTTATAGCTAACAACCGAGAAGCACGATTTATTTTAGTTTAGTCTAATCAGAATTTTGTTCATTTTAGTCATATTTACGTTTCGTTGTAAAGAAACATTAGAGCTATTTTGGGACGGTCATCATAATTTTGAACTACGGTCAGACAACGAGGGTGACACCTGAACTCTCATTTCCTCTCCAGCCACACCAGCAAAAAGACGTTTGGTTCTGACAGATTTAACGGGAAACAGTCACCCTTGCGCGGCGGTTCTTAGATGGAATCTTATCTCTTAAATGAAACCCCACGGCTCACGTGACGAGTCCTTACCACCAAGCCAACGGGCCCTATCAATGTGCTGAGCGAGAACTCACAGGAAATAGGCCCCGCTTAAGTACTTGCCTCATCTGTTGCTTTTAAAGACTCGGTTTTATGTTCGTTCTCGTATTTTGTACTTTCATGATAGAGAAAAGAAGCTTCAAGAAAAACACCAGATATGCCAGTATTCTTCAATATCCATTTTTGCCATCAAATGGCAAAATTTATTACTAAGTCACCAAATGGTTGTGAAGTCACTGCGAAGGCCGGATCATAGACTCAGGACACAATTAGCAACCATTACAATATTTATAAGACTTTCTCCATTATCATGAGACATACATGCAAGGAAGGAATATTACAAATTCGTAGCATATGCGCTAGATTTATTCGAATTAGGACATAGTAATTTTATTTTTATTTAATCAGAAAATACCTAATAATCTAATTCATTTTATGTATAATGATAATTTTTTATTGGTTCTCGAAGTATAAACTGCTTGTGTGCCAACAAGTATACCACAAGGCTTACAGATGTAAGTCATCTCACAATTAACAGGAGGATGAATTTCGAAAATAAAGACATAGGCACAAATGCAGAGAAAAAAAGAGTGGGAAAGCAAATACAAAAGTTGAATACACAAAAATTGCTCACAAACTAGCAGAAACACACACAGTAGATGATATAATATAGTTGAAGTATGATAAAATAATATAAAACATTCAAAACACAAATACAAAAGAATATATGCAAATATTTCTAGACAAACACACTGAAATAAAGTTTTTAAAAAAGGGGGTAAATACTATTAATATATGTACAAAAGGAAATGTAAGATGATTTATTATTTTGTATTTAAAAGCAATTATAATGTTTCAAACGATATAATGCAATCCGGAAATTATTCGTTTGGGGAGATATTTTTCTTATTGTTTAGCATAATGTTTAAGAATTTAATATAATTTTTTTACTTGCATATTTTATTGTATTTAGGAATAATTATTTTTGAAATCCAAAATTGATTGAAGGCATAGATATAGTTAACAGAATACCGTGCATAACTATCATATCACTTCTATTTACTGTTTAAAGAGATTAATTATGATGGAAATGCTATATATGTATTTTTGATCGTCGGATTCTAATACAAAAATGGTAAACATAAACATGGATTTTTTAATATTGAATCCAGAATATTAAAGAAAGTAATGACTTTTAAGGGTTTTTATAGCATTTAAATAATCTTTGTATGTATTTGAACCCATTTATTACGAATCTAAATTTTTCAATAACGGTTCGTAAGTAGAATACAATTCTACGATTCTTTTAGTTTAACAGGAAAGAAGTTAAACTTTTACTCAAACGATTGCAGATCCAATGCACTTAAGTTTCATATAAAAGGAAAGTTATTTTCCCACAATTACGAAAAATAGCAAAACCTAATTTTAAATATTTCCTGTTTACTGTCAGAGGAATAAAAAGATAAAACTCTTCTATATTTTGAATTTTACTAGTTTTTTAAATGCGTGGGCGTAGTTTTATATCTTAAAAATGGTATTATAGCAAACGCTTTTAACCTATTCAGACCCACGAATGAGAGAATTGCGAGTTTTTTCTGATAACGTTATTTTTATGATAAGTTTACTCGCAAACATTTTTGAAATGACTATACATCGCTGTAATGTGTTTAAAGTAAACCCACGTTTAAATAAAACTTTAATTTGCAAACTTATTTGTGGTTTTGGGAGCAGATTTCTTTGAAGGAAAATGAATTTTTATTTCCTGTGCCAACGATACCACACTTGCATCCTTTCTTAAAATACTATCTCACAGATATTTCTTTTTTATTCCTTTTTTCATCCAATGACCGCCTAGAAAAATTAT
>JAOUZG010040121.1:449291-459981 GCA_026289955.1 Argiope argentata
CAATCATTTATAAAATATTTTCTGTTCATCCACTCAAGTTCAAGTAAATTTTTTAAAACTTGTTATGGATGACATTTGATGTTAATGCATTTTTAAAAAATATTAATTTTTTATTAATTAATTAAAAAATAACTTTCTCGGGCAACATTTTTATTGCACCACCACCAAATCAGTAACGAATTCAGCTCGTTTTTCCCTCTCAAATGAGGTTAGGCTTAACATGGTCTGGGCAGATTATTTCAAACGATTCTGTTTATTATCTTAATGTTTGATGCATTTGAAATCAAGCATTGTTAATTAATCGATTCCCCGATGCATTCCCCCAACTAACGTAGAAAATTCACGCATTTTACGTTGCCTCCATTGGCGGTACAAATTCAATGCTAGGGTAGTTTTTTGGCAAATTATTTACTGTAAGTGTAATTATCAGGTCGAGATAGCCTGGTTGGTCGGGGGTTAGATTAGACCCAGCCGATGATTGCGTGTATGTGTCTTACGGGTGATAAATCTGTCGTTGTCACAAAGTTCTCCATGTCCAGAGTAATACCACTACGGGGTACTGGGTCAGAGGTAATTGTTCTCGATTCGATATTTAAATTACGATCTGTAGATGAATGAAGTCCATCCTGTAAATAGGGTTTGTGACGTAATTGAGCTAGAAGTTAGGCTTCTGCCTTCGGGTGATCAGGGATCCATACCCTCAAAAGCTACTATGCCCTTTCTTCCGTTGTAAAGCGAATCACGAGAACAACAATTGTAATTATTTAATAAAAAGTAACTAAAATAAAAAATATTATTTGTTGAATTTTATAGGAATTGACTTTAAAATGTTTTATATTACTTGTTCTGTCTGCTGCCATGCTTACAATATCATATAGCGCCACCTCAGGCCCAATTTCACCATGTTAAAAGTAAATGTAAGTTCATAAATATAATAAATGATAGATAAACTATAAAATGAATACTGTAATATAGCAGATTGTTTCGAATAATCTGTTAAACTAAGTATATTTGTTTTTTTATTTAAAGAACTGGTTTATATGTAAGTTGGATTGAGAAATATTGATAAGTAGTCAGTGTGTGAATCTTATCAAAATATTTTCTTCAAAACACAATATTTTCTTCAAGCACACAAGCGCAGAATGAAACTCGGTCTTCCAAATTTTGATAAGAATGTATAAAAGTAAATACTTTGGAAATTGTTTCGTAGTAAGTGTAAAAACTAAATTCATTTTCTCTAATAAAAATTCTTAATTCACTAATAACAAGCTATCTTAATTATAATAACTCACTAATAAGAACCTTTTTTTAAAAACTATGTTACGAATAATGTATATAGAAATTTTCGCCAAATTACCTTCATTTAAATGGTTTCTATATAAATTTTAGCAAGTTAGTTTACTTTAATTGCAACCACTTTGTATCTTTAAAAATCTATAACAATTGTATGCTGCACAATAAAACTTTAAAATCAAGGCATTTATTTCAATTCATTAGGAATATTTGAAGATAATAAAACAAGCTATTTATTTCTACTTTCTTCAAAAATCCGATTTAATAAGTCAAGTAATATTTTATCAGTCAACCTTTGATAGCAGATTTATTGATTCCAGGCAGTCAATCTTTTGATAAATTGATTATAAGCAGTTAGTTTTTTATGAAATAAATTCTAATTTTTTTAGAAATCTACAATTTAGGTAATAAAACGATATGAACTGCTTCTTCAAATAAGCTACTTTCATTTTTGGAATTTTCCAGTAGATAGATCTCTTAGGTATATTTCATACAATTCAACAGATCACTTCATCAGATTTCATACACTTTGAGAGTATAGAATATCATATACTATTCATCCAGTCAGCTGAGGTTTTTTAAAAATATTTTTCGTGCAAAAACATATGGACTTAATTTCAGAAGTAGTTGCTCAATCTCAGAGATATCGAAAACAAAATGACCCACCAAAATACGGATATAAAGTTTTTGATGACTAAAATTTTTATTTTTCAGATTTTATTTCTATGCAAGAAAAAATATTATTTAATCCCTTTAATTACTAAAATTAATTAAATTGTTTAGTAACAGCTTTCATGATTACATATTTTTGTTTATGATTAAGCTTTAAGCAATAATTATATTTTAACCTAGCAGCTATTTAAGTGATTAATTATGAACGTTTTATAGCATATGGAACAGCAGCATAAATTTATTTTGTGGAATTATATATCATCTTTCATGAATGTTTACGGAATATTTTACTTTTACAGAAAATTATCACAACGGCATATTTTGTGAACAAAGTAAATCCTGCAAATAATTTTGGAGGATCATCAATTCTCATAATCTGACTTCTATCATGGGAGTTATTTTCTCGTTCTAAGGCATTCTAATTTATTTACAGAAATGTTATTGCGTTCTAATCTAAATTCTTATCTAAGGTTGAAATTTTGATGTGAGCAAAACTACATTTGACTTCTATGATAAACTGAGATTCCAATCTCTAAACATAAAGTTAAAGGTAGATTTCTTTTTATTTACGTTAAATGCAAATACGATGCTCACATACAAGACAGCTATCCTAGGAAATAGGATTCCGAACTTGTAGCCTTCTTAGGATAAAACCCGAGGCTCTTTAACCAGATCATCATAGCATGCTACAATAATATCATCAAAACTTAAATGTATCTGACGTAGTTTTTATGTACGAATAGGGTTATCAATTCTTAACTTCTAAGGGATGCAGATATTATATTACTCAATAAAATGATGCAATAATTAATATGATTTGTATTTCATCCAATCATTTTTCCTCTAATGAAAGTTACACAATCCCTTCCTCAACTCTATACGCATCGCAATTTGATTTTCTGCTTAATCACCTATCTACGAACTCGTCCTTAAACCTTTCTTGTAATTTATTTCTCATTAGCTCAAATCTAACTAAAGATACTGTAGCCATCATGTTCAAAAAATAACATGAGAAATATATATATATATATATATATATATATATATATATATATAAGGGGGAAAAACTCAGTAATACCCATCTAGACTCCAAAATTAAAAACAATTTCTTGAAATTTTTTATCATGATGACTTGGGTTTTTTGTTTATCAATATTGCATTGAAATTACGTCCTGTATGACCATTTCCAGACAATGGAATAATTTCATTATTGTCTTCCTTCGATAGTGGCATCTCTTTTCAGTTAGTCATGTTAGTTAGTTTCAGTAAGCGCACTGAAAAGGGAAACTAAATAAGTCATAGTTTTTCCTATTTGAATGGAAACCTATGGCACTCTGTAAGTAATATTTTTAAAGCTGGATTGAAAAATGCAATAAAAGCAAAATGAAATAAAAGCTTTATTTGTTTTTATTTTTAATATATATCTTCACTGTACCTTTTACAGCGATTTAAAAAGAATTCAAAATATCTGTTTCAGCTCATTTTTATAAGTCTCCTCATCAAACGTTGAAGCATTTTCAATGTTCGAAATAACATCGGAATAATACCCTTTTAATTTATTAAAAAAATTTGGGGGGCGGGAGTAGTCACAGGGTGCTACAACATGCTGATACAGAGAATGATTCAAGACACAGATGGTTTTCAAATCTTCCAAATTCCCATTCTTTTCAATTAAGAACTTTTAATATTATTCTGGATTTTTGAGTCATGTGGGATGATTCACATTTATATACTTTATGTATTATAAACTATTTCAAAATGATTATAGAGAAAGGCTTAATTTCTACAAATGTAAGAAAAGAAAGAAAATGCACTCAATTGAATAAATATTGTTATTGTCTTTCTTTTTTTTAATAATATCTCGTCTTTATTTCTCCATTGATAAATGTCACATTTATAGACAATTTAATTAAATAATTCTTTTATTCCCAAATCAAAAGCAATAATTTTTTTATTATCAGTAGTTAGCTGAAATCAAGCGAAAAGAATTCAGATCAATAAAATAGACTTCATGCAATTTGTAAAAAAAATCGTTTTTAAAAATCTTATTAATTGAATTAGAACAAGAGGAATCCGTTTATTTGCATAAAAGCATCATTAGAGGCACGAATTAACTTCAACATCAGATAATTAAGTCTCTAATATTTCAGCTTTGAAAAGGCTTAGCGTCGCAAGATGAAACAAAAATTAATTCGAAACGATTCTTTAATTTAATTAAAGAATCTTTTTTTTTCGAAGCGGTTCATTATTTCTGTTTTATTTCTGAATCTTTTCTAAGAATTTATAAACTTTTTTTAATAATTTCTGATGCCGTTTGGGAGCGTTAATTACTCTTATAAATTGAACAATCCTAAAAGGTGTAGTAATTACTTGTATTATTTCCCTAAGAAAAATTAGCATATATATATGATGATTTCTCTAACGTTGCGTTTGAAAAAAAATGAGCTCCAAACTTTTTTTGTATAGACGAATGAATTAACTCATAAAATTGAGAAATCTTAAAATTAGTATAAAATGAATTGTTAAATAAAGCAGTTAAATTAAATTATCATAAAGCATGGATCCGAAACGCTGAAGCTTTATTTGTCTGACCTTTGTTTGGAATATAACTTACATTATCCACGGCAATGAAAATTATTAATTTCAAAGTATTTTGAATTAAGATAAGAATTAGAATTCATTAATAGTTTATATGCTTTAAAAATTTTAATCACTGAATTCATATTTTTTTGGCATGTTGAATAGCATAAGTAATTAATTTATATTTGACGGACATAACGTAAGCTATTACTCTACACTCAACGTATTTCTTAATATTGATAGTTATAAGAGTACTTTCATTAACGTAATATTGTTTATAAAGCTGATTTTCCCACTAAAAATATCCGATATAATATTTGCAATGAATGCATGAAATTGGCAATGAATAAATGTTTATAAAAATTATTTTAAATAAATGCTGCTCATCTTTTCTTTTTTTAATTTAAAATTATTGTTGATTGGTATCAAAACATCATTTTTAAATCAATATTTTGATGAGAAAAAGAAAGAAAATCTGCTATCTCTAATTGCACTTTTTTTTAAATGCTCCCAATAGTATATTATTTTTATTTATTTTCAGTTTTATAAATATATTTCAAAAATGTATGGTTTAAATTCCTTTGGTCTTATAGATTCCTATTCTGTAAAGTATTCTTAATATTTCAACTTCTAAATAAATAAATAAACATTCCGATATAATATTTGCAATGAATGCATGAAATTGGCAATGAATAAATGTTTATAAAAATTATTTGAAATAAATGCTGCGCATCCTTTCTTTTTTAATTTAAAATTATGGTTAATTGGTATCAAAACAACATTTTTAAATCAATATTTTGATGAGAAAAAGAAAGAAAATCTGCTATCTCTAATTGCACTTTTTTTTAAATGCTCCCAATAGTATATTATTTTTATTTATTTTCAGTTTTATAAATATATTTCAAAAATGTATGGTTTAAATTCCTTTGGTCTTATAGATTCCTATTCTGTAAAGTATTCTTAATATTTCAACTTCTAAATAAATAAATAAACATTCCGATATAATATTTGCAATGAATGCATGAAATTGGCAATGAATAAATGTTTATAAAAATTATTTGAAATAAATGCTGCGCATCCTTTCTTTTTTAATTTAAAATTATGGTTAATTGGTATCAAAACAACATTTTTAAATCAATATTTTGATGAGAAAAAGAAAGAAAATCTGCTATCTCTAATCGCACTTTATTTTGGGATGTGACTGTCCGATTACTTCTAAAATTACAGGTCTTTGCATGCAATAGCAACAACATGGTACAGCAGGATTGGGAAATAAAACGATCAACCTGGTGAGTAGAGATTCTCACAAATTGCTGAGGAGAATTCAGTAAAAAAACTTAAAAGTAGGGCATTTGTACCAAACAATAAAGTGATGAAAACTATCTGCTGCAACTATACATTCATTACTCGCAAGTATAGTTCTCATAGAGACGAAAACTTTAATTTTAAACCAATATTGGATCTCAAAAACAATAGTTTATTTTATCTTATTAACAATCTTGTTGATTAAGCTATGACAGAAACGTACAATATGGATAACGGACGTTATTAATTTTTACTTCCGATTTTTTTTCTTAATCAGCACTATCGAATAATTGCTAAATTTATTTGTGTTTTACCAGCTGATTTCTGTCTTTAATCACTAGGATGGTTGATGGAAATTTATCTTTATGTAAAACACAGATATATATATATATATATTTTCAAAATCACCAGTAGGTTAAAATAAAGTAATTATCTATCTTCTAGAAGCACTAATGAGAAAGTAATATTATACATATATTTTATTATTATTCGACAAAACTTCTATACTAACAAAAATATAGTATATAAGATTAGTAGGAGCACTCCTTTTTACTCCCACAAAAGTATTTCCTACAGAAAATCTCTTAAAGTCCAGAACTGCTAAACCTAATCACATTTTCTGCCATGTAAAACGTATTATGATAAAGCATATTAACGAGTATATATAAAAAAATACCAAAATTGTTTTAATAGACCTGTATGGTTTTTCATGGCCACATGGGTAGTATCTTTACTGTAAACCATATTATACCAGACATAGTGAAACATATTTACAAACACTAATGCTCGTATGATAGCTACATGTCTGTTATGCTTAGGGAAAAATCTATATATTTTTTTGAAATTAAACTCTTATTGAATTAATATTAACTATTATAATAAATCCCGTGTTGTATTGTTTTGACTTATGACAATTTACAACCCCCCTGATTTAAGCTAAGTGAGCGTCTCTTGTTCTTTTAGTAGAGTACGGCTTAGTTATTTTATATGCCACAGTCGCTTGCACAACCCATTTTTACAGTGGGGCACATTCAAACACTTCACATATAAACACAAAAAAAACAAACATTCCAGAACCAGGACATGAACTCATGTCACTTAGATCATCAAAAATCCTTTTAGTACAATGCGGCACTAAAGATAAGCATAGAGAACAGATGATAATGAAATGGACTACTATCGGAATATCATCCATGTGACCAAGAGAAGTCACATAGAGTATAAGTTATTTTGTATGATTGTCCTTCTATTTTGAATAACCCTGTAGACTTGAAAGATGCCTTATCCCTGGCACATGATATTTATTCATGCATGCAACTACATGAACACAATCTAATAGCTTAATTTACAGGTTAAGTATAACCTTTAGTCATTTGCTTATGATTGTACATTAGCAAGAATTAACTTGGGCTTTTGTTTTGCAACTGCCCACGGTGGTAATTTCTTTATATAAATGCATTACATCACATAAGATGATCTTGGAAATTTCTCTTATATAATATATTAACATCTCCGAAATGTTTCAGAATATCTTGCCTTTTCGGAAGTCATCTGTTGGGTATCTAATATGTATAAAGTAAATCCCCAAATAGTTCCTCGGGATCATTAATTCTCATAATCTGATTTGTATCACGGAAGTTATTACTTTTATTCTTAGAGAATTCAAAGGCTTAGCGAAAAGTTCTTGCGGTTCCAGTTCAGATCTCATCTGTTAGTTGAAAAGATTAATCAGTTGCGAAACTTTGGGCTTAGTATATGATTACTGTTAACTTCAGTGATGAAGTTTTCAGCTCGAGAAAAGTTTGAATTAACTAATTATTCTCAGTTGATATGAAAGAAACTCACGCTGTACCACAGAATAATTTCGATTGAAAATAATATATTGAAAAATTATTATACATTTAATTCTAAAAGTTCCACATTTTTTTTAAATATTTTCATTTTAACAGTTTTAGAATAAATAATAACTTTTTATATTTTTAAACTTTTAATTGCTGAATAATTTTAGAACAATAAAAATTATCAAAGCAACCTCAATAAACATATCACATCTTTTACTCCAAAGTTTTTCAAAAAGCGAATAAAGAGTTTACGTAAGAGATAAGTTTTCGTTTTAAAGTAACACTAAGGATATGTTGGGACGGACCTCGCAATTTTGAACCATGGTCAGATGACGAGGACGACACTTGAGTAGGCACTTCCCTTTCATTGCCCCGCCTGATAGAGGACGTCTGGCCGGACAGATTTAGCATGCATCAGATCCTCTTTCCCAACTGTTCTTCGGTGGAATCGGGTCTCGAACCTGAAACTCTCCAGTTTCGAAGCCGTGACCTTACCACCAGGTCATCACGGTTGAGCTCGAATCGAGATGATATTGAAAAGCAATTATGACAGTGCTTAAATTTTGTAAATCAATTATTATTATTTTCTTTTCTTTTTTAAAGATCTGTGGAACTTGAAAAAAATTGGAATCGTGTCTTGTACTTCTCTCAATATTAAAGCCAACAGATGCAGTACTTAAAATCAGAGCTCTATATTTCTCAAACCATTTTCTTTGATAAGAAAATGACAAAATAATAGAATTAAAAACTAAAAGCATTTATAGTGTTGCTAGTTTTAGCCAGTAATGTGTTATGATCACGAGTTTTTAATGCAACATATTAAGGCTTTCAAAAACTCTGGAAATTATTACGGGAAAATGAATAAAGCTAAACTTGTTTGTTTTATATTTCATTCAAAGTAGTTATGATGTGTAGCTTTGCACTTTTATCAACGCTCCCATAAAAATATAAATGTGAATTATAAGCCTGTTGCTAGCATTTCTAACGTCTTTGTTGCTACACTTCAGAGATTGAAAATCGTTGCTTTTAAATAATAGTAAGTAATAATAATATTTTAAATAATAGTAAGTAAATAGGAAAAAAACTATGATAATAATTTGGCTTAATGTGTGGGAGCATCGCAATTTGATGTTTTTATTAGTATTTATTATTAACCCTTTGAACTCGATGGTACCTCTTGTTTTGACGTTTTATTTGTTTATTTTTCAATTTTGATTATTGAAAATATCTACAGAAATGTAAAAAGACAGAGAAATTCAATTTTAAACACACAAATTTGGAGCAATAAACAAGCCCTTGTATATTGAATAAGTATGCATCGAATTGCTTTTTCGAGTGCAACGGATTAGAAGACTTATGAAATCGAACCTTATCGCTATGGAGTGTCCACGTTTTAGCTGTCTCTTCGAATGGATATTTTAAATGCCTAAAATCAGGAGAATGCATTTGAAATGTATGAAAGCTGTTCTGACGTGTCGATAACAAGTTAATATTAGCTTATTTCTGTGAAAAATGGTATGATTAATTTACATTTTGAAGAGATTTAAAAGGTTAGAGTACTTATCGTACGTTGCAGTATCTGAAATTAGGTACAAAATATTCTGCTATTCTGTTTGTAGAATAGTAACGTTATTATTGTTTCTGAGATTTCTTTGATTTCTAGAAGGAAAAACTAGGTATTTTGTTTTTATGGTATCACAAACTAACTACTCCGACCCTCTGGATTACACACGGAAAGTCTTGAAGGAACTTAATCTTTGATGGTACATGCTATTTTTTTAAACAGAAAATCGAATTTCATGAATCAAACATGAATAAAAATCAATTTTGCAAGTTTTGATACGTTACAATTTGCCTCTGAATTCTGTTGTAACTTATCCTGTCGCGTAGAATCGGATATTTTTATTGATTGATAAAGCGTATTATGATTAGAAAAAAAAGATAAAGAAATTTGTTTAAAGCTTAATACTTACGAAAAATAAATCATTAAAATTATTTTTGAAAGGGCTGGGATAGCCTGGTTGGTTGTGCGTTGAACTTGCACTCCTTAGGTTACGAGTTCGAAACTCACCGGCCAAAAGATTCCTGGAATATGTGGCGGCTGGCACTCGTTAAATCTGTCGTGGTTGCAAAGTCCTCCATGTCGAGAGTAATACCACTGGAGATACTGGGTCAGAGGTGATCGTACTCTGTTCCAGGTCTAAATTACGATATGAATTAAATGAATGAATTTGCATAAATGAAGTCCACCCCTTAAAAAGGGTTGTGACGTGTGTGTAGCTAAGTCGTACTCTTGGTCCTTGATGGTGCTACTTGTAAAAACAAGAAACGCATATCTCCGGCTTAAGATATGCTGATGAATCAGTGAGGCTAGTCCATGGCAATTGCCAGAATAACAGAAACATTTTTGAGGAAAAACAGACACACATCTATTTTAATGTTTATAAAATGTTTTTTTTTCATTGATTACCTCAATCAAAATACATGTTCACAATCTCTCACTAATTCATTTCAACAGAATATTGATTGATGTAATGACGCTTATCATAAAATTCATATTAAGTGAAAATTCCGATTAGTAATTTTTATGACCTCTGCCTAAATTGAGAATTGCAATTTGTCCCTGTAGCAACTAGCTAGTACTTGCCTGTATTTTCATATAATTGTTTGAAATTCTTTGAAGGTTTGTGCTAAGTAAATCTTAGAGAAACCAATCCTATTTCTTTGTAGCAGTTTTTGAGTTTAGAATGGATTAAATTTGCTGATGCATAGAACAGTGCATTGTTTCAGATCTGTAAATCTTTCTTTCAAACAATAACTCTAACTGAGCAAGGAATCCGTATTATATATTTGTGTTAAGGACTGTGTATTACTATATTGCTCAGTTAGTGCCATATCTAAAAACGGGAAATATCTACGAGAAATCTTAACGGCTGTTATTAGTGAAAGACAGTTGCTCAGCTAATGTCATAGCCAAAAACGCGAAATATCTACGAGAA
>JAOUZG010040121.1:469888-493437 GCA_026289955.1 Argiope argentata
ATCCCTGGATGGGATTTATTTTGTATTTAATCTCCTGAGAGATTTAAAACATTTTTTCTGGCCTTTGAATTTAGTGGATTTTGAACTATTATTCGTAGGTACCTGGATGGGATTTATTTTGCATTTGATCTCTTGAGAGATTTAAAACATTTTTTCTGGCTTTTGAATTTAGTGGATTTTGAACTACTATTCGTAGATGCCTGGATGGAATTTATTTTGCATTTAATGTCCTGGGAGATTTAAAACATTTTGTCTGACTTTTGAATTTAGTGGAGGTGGAACTATTATTTGTAGATGCCTGGATGGGATTTATTTTGTCTTTCAAATTAGTTGCTATTTATATTTTCATCTTAGACGACTAGCATTTTAATAATATATTATTTGGGTTTTATTGCATTAAAATCGATATGTTACTTTTTAACGGGATTTATTATGTAATCTATTAAATTTTTAAGCTGCTTTATAATTTCAAAATGAGCATTTGTATGTGCAGCAAGAACCAAAGATGAGCTGAGGAAAGTTTCTCCATTAAGGCTCTTTTAATGCCTTAATGGGGAATCTTTATCTTTCTTTAATCTTCCTACAAGCAAATTATCACCAATCAGAGACCACCAACACTTCTTTTTTTTTAAATGGATATTTTCTCTTTGATCATTGAAAATTTGCATTTTTACCAACCTATCACTCATTATCTTTTGTCCACAAACTTCATAAATTAGTCTGTGAATTTTATTCGGCTTAGTGTTAAGAAACTTAATGACATAATGTAACTTGAATTCTTCAAGACATTCAATTAAACTCATTTTAAATGCTCAACAAGGGAGTCGAAGCAATATCAGCTATCTAAAAATGATCTCTATTGTTTACCAATGACACGGCAAAGTGGACGAGCATTTTTCAAATCGTGATTGTAACATTTCCGTGGTAAGAATTGAAAACTTAATTTATTTTTTGGATACCCATCTTATATTCTCTAGCATTTGGCAATTCTTTTACCTAAGAATAGGGAAGGATGGGTTTGAAAATTCCCTTATAACCTGCATTTTTTCTTCAAAACCGACACATTTATTGGCATTTAACTTTTGTGCCTTATATCTTTTCACTTCCAAAAGGATCTTTTTGTTTATGATCTCACTCAAAACAGAGCATATTTTGATTTCTGGCATTTCTATTATAATTTCAAAACGTAAATATATATAGTGTTCTCTTGTATTTTAAAAATAGCTGTGCATAGAAATAAGATATTCGCTCCAAAATTGCTTTTTGGATGGAGTTTCCTGTTTTACGTTCAAAACAGGCAAATAAAAAATGATTTGTTTACGCTGTACTCCTCTTATTTTGCTTCGCTATTTAATCATTGCATTTATATTGACCATGCTCTCGAAGTTTTAAAAAATGCCCATAAATTATCAGCTTCCATGTCTACATATATATAAGAAATATTTCAAACCTTATATAAAGCACATGTTTCATGCACTTATCTACATTCGTATTCCATCATAGACTTTTGAAATATGGATCGATGAAGTGGTTGTCAAAAAGACAAAAAGGCTACTCTACCGGAATATGGATTTACTAAGTAGATTTTTATCCCCATTAACATCGTCTAGTCACCTCATTTACCAAATGCATTCAAAAGCTATTTCTTCAGGGTACCGCACTCATGTATTGATGTTTCCTTATTATTGCTTTTCCCTATAAGTTTTCTCATGCGTTGTACATTCTTTTTCTGTCTGGAAAATTTATTTCAGACAGAAAAGTATTTTATTGTAAAAAAATATTTGAAATAGACGCCGATTTAAGACATATTTTTCTCCTGTTGAGGCTTCTAGAATAGCGCCATTTGAAAACAACCACTAATGGATTTCTTTCGTAAGTATTTGTAAATCGAGAAAACAAAGCGTGTTTTTTAAACAACAGATACATCAAACGTGTTGCGAAACTTCGTGACTTATGATTTTAATCAAACGTGTATGGGGTGAAATTCTGAGACTGAAATTTTATCTTCAGATATATAGCTGTAAAAGTGATGCTTATCTGCAAAGAATTTAAGAGAATGTGAGTAGAACCAAGTTTTATTTGAAAGAAAAATGTAAGTGATTGTTTTGTTTTGCTTAGATATCTAAATAATTTCAGAAAACTATTTATTTCTTAAGATTTGTAGATATTTTACCGCATTTATTAATGTTATCAAAAACGCCGATGAGAGACAGATGAACATATGATATGGAATATGAAACTTTTCTAGGAACAATATGAGATTAATAGATAGGAACGAGAATTGAAAAGAACAATCGAAAACCAAAAGTGCAAAGTTTAATTTATCAACGACAGATTATTGATTGATTTATAATTGATTTAAATGCAAAGTCATTGTCACCTACAGATGCAGTATCAATAAACTTTTTCATATCCGTAATGTACCGAGCTTGGGGATTCGTGTAAAATCAGAGTTGATAAAAAAATCTCTCAAAAATCTCACAAGACATTTATTTGTAGAAATCTCTTGAAGTTGTAGAAAATTACAGCAGTTACGAGTCACATTTTGAAACTCCAATTCAGCTAATATGACAGGGAACAGCGTCCAAACGCAGAGGTACTTCAGCAGATAAAAGCTTCTGTGCATTGGACTGATACCCTCTTTACTACTCTCTCGTTTTTATGGTCAATCGGGTGGTGGTATTTATTTCTGATTTGGCGCTAAAATCTAGGATTTTCCACAACGTTTTGGAAGGTTCTAGGCTATCTCGCTTGATAAGAGATCCTAGAGTTTAGGAGATGGAAATTTCCAGAACTGTCTTTTTTTTTCTTTTTTTTTGCGAATCTCCCCAAGTTGCCAAGACTATCGCCAAAAAGTCGCCAAGTCATTATAAATGCCATTTTTACGTAAAATACGCCTAAACTGCCCGATTTTTATTCTAGAATCTAGTATTTCAGATCTGTTTGAGATATTTCAAGACGAATACAAATATTTACAAAGTTTGTAACCGTACGTTCTGATATTAATAACTGTATCTAAGCCATAAGGAGTTATCTTTTTTCGCGAAGCTAATATATGTGCTATAATCATCCAATAAATGACATGACTTCCCATGTTTGGTAACACCGTTTGATTAATTTCTAATTAGTGATAAATGCTGTGATAAAAGTTGCTAATGAAGAATAACAATTCATTTTAAAGAATTTGAAAAAAAACAATTAAATTTAATCAGTTTTGGTCGGATACATGCATGAAATTTATTTCGGTTGCTTGGAATTATCCTTTCTTTCTCCTTCATTGAGAATTATAATTGTCGTAAATAATTTTTTTTCAATGATAATACTAATCAGCATAAATAATTTTTCTCATTGATAATGGCAATTCTTTTCTGTGCAAAATACTTATAACGATATTTTGCCTATTTTTAAAATGGTTCAGAAAGTCAAATGATAAAAATTAGTTTGAATAATGACTAATGTAAAAATTATTTTTGAAAATTTCTTAAGAATACATCTTATCCTTTCAATTTTTTGTTCTTTTGAATGAAATAAATAACCGTCTATAAAAGCGGCGATGAAATACATATAGCGTAAACATCATAATCGGAGTTCAATAAATAATTTAAGGACCATTATATAAGCAATAATTCATTTTGGCAAAATGCTTTAAATAGAGTAAAGAATAAGTATAATGCTGAAATAACTGGCAATTTTAATTTTTTATACGATACTCAGGTGCTTAAGATCTAATTAGAATAAGAGTCTTAATATTCTAACATATAAAACAAAACAAAAAATCCCATTGATATTTGAATAAAACCGAACTAATAACAACTTTTCTAAAAAAGTTCACATCAATATTTATTTCGGAGAATAACCATAAGGTCTTAAAAAAAGTAAATGTTTAACAGCAAATGTATCATTACATTTTTAGAGATTTTAATTTTAAACAGCTGAGAGTAATTAATTGATAAAAACAATGAGTATATATAACCATCCATCGACATCTTTACCATTTACTTATTTAAAAAGTTATTTATGACAAATGGTGGGGAGTTAAAATTGTCTCATCCAATTTTTTCTGAGTTTTTACCGGAAGATAAATCTCAATTTTTTTTAGTGTCTAGCAACGGAGACAGATTTTTATTATTTAAATTGACTGGTTTGTTGATGTACGGAAAAATTTATAGCACAAATAAATAGCAAGATTAGTAAGCTGAGGACTCTAATTTTGTTATTTTAAAACTTTATGATTATTTTACTTAATTCTTTAAAAGTTTAAGCTTATTAAATTAAAAGTAACTTTAATTTTAACGAATGAAAGCTTTTTGCTAATATTAATCCCTGGTAAGTGTGTTTATCATTCTTAATTTAAATTAACTAGCTAGCTATTAATTTTTTTTAAAAAAATTTCACGAGTACTTTATAATTATAACCTCTTTGATATAAAAAAATTCAGATATATTATAGAATTATGCTCTGTTAGTAAAATAAAATTACTATAAAGTAAATCGCATAAAACAGATTCTACGAAAATAATTTATAGTTAAGTCTTTTCGAAATGGTAATAATACTTCATGGTAAGAAATCGATGAAAATCTAAGTCTAATATCATAGGAATCATAATTTCAATTTGTATCCTTTCCCTTATGAGCATTCTTTACAAGCTGTCTGAATTTTGCTGTTTAAATTGTCGAAAAAATTGATGCACAAAGTATCATAATTCGATTAAATTTTACTCCCAAAAGAGTTAAGATTTTTGGTTTAAATTGGCATTGTGCCAAAAATATTCAAATAAGCATTACTGATAAGAAATATATTAAAATTTATATTTAGTAGTTTTTCTACTTCACATTCACTGTATCAAACAACATAAAATATAATTCTTTGTTACTAAAAGCATTTTTCTAAGTAAATACTTCTTTTGTGCTCGCCTCTAATGGCTTAAAAATTATTTATTGATCAACAACTGGAGTGGACTATTTGTATGTTATGGATTTTTTTCGCAAACTATTTTTTCGATTTAATTTTTTTGTTATCAATAAAGGTTACGTATTTTTAAAAAACGTCCACTAATACTTCATGCTATAAATCTTTGAAATGCATTTTTATTGACTGTAAAATATGTTCTTATATTTTACAAACACGAAAATCTAATTTTTATTATATAGAGCGAAAAACCATTTTAATTTATTCCTCTTAAAAATTTTTCCGCTTAAAATAGTCAGTCTACTTTGGTAGGAAATACTGTTTAATAATGTTTCCCTCTTCCAGTACCCCCCCCCCCCCTCAAAAGAAAAGCTGAAATTCGAAATTTTTATGCCTCTTTGAACGCTTTGCTTCGGGGCTTTCTAAAAAGAAAAAAAAAACAATTAAGCTCGAAAGTTTGAATTCGACTATTTTTTTTCTGTTACATCTGCTTTAGCCGAATTTTTCATTTTGACTACTTGGTTCTGATTTCATCCTAATGCAAAATTCTTCTTTACATTTTTTCGTTGAACTTATTACAACATTTAAAAGGATTACAAATATTTTAGAAACTATTCTACGGATCTTTCATTTCTTGAGGATACAAGGATTTTTACAGTTGTTTAGTGATTAAATAGTTAATTTCCTTAAAAATATATATCAAGTTTTTCTGTAAAATAGCTCAAAACATGATAATTTTATGCTACTATAACATTTGCTACTATTTATAAATACGTGTCGATTTTACTAACTCATTTAATAAAATTTTTAACAGTATAATTAATGAAAATAAATGGCCAGGATGGCCTGGTTGGTAGAGTGTTGGACTCGTACTTCTTAGGTTGCGAGTTCGAATCTCAATGGCCAAAAGATTCCCCGAGTGTGTGGCGGCTGGCGCTAGTTAAATTTGCTGTGGTCGCAAAGTCCTCCATTCGAGAGTAATAACACTGGGGATACTGGGTCAGAGGTGATCGTTCTCTGTTCCAGATCGAAATTATGATTTAAGATGAATGAATACGCGTGAATGAAGTCCTCCCCCCTAAAAAGGGTTGTGCCTTGTCTGTAGCTAAGTCGCACTCTTGGCCCTAGGTGGCGCTACTTGTAAAACAAAGAGACGCATATCGTTGGCTTAAAATCTGCTGATCGTATCAGTGGGGCTTTTCCATGGATAGTGCCATAAGTAACAACAAAACAACAACTAACAAAAACATAAAGGTTTTAAAAAAGTTGATGCCGTCGAAAATAATTTAATACATACACTTGAAAAATCTTCCAAAATGTCTATCAAAATTTTTTATACGATCGTTTACTCAATTTATCAGGGATATATATATTTAAATTTGAGTCTGCTAATTTAAGGAAATTTTTAAAAAACGGAGAAAGTTTTCTAATAGTTATTAATAGCTTAAGAACTTAATAATCTAAGGGAAAATCCAAGATTAGAAGATGAATAAAGAAATCATAATATTAAAGCGAAACAAAGCAGAGAAATCATTGATGTTAGAACATTAAATCAACAATCAGCTGATAAACATAATTTAAGAGAAATTTAGTGTCACAGAAGCAACTATTTTTAATGTTTCGAATATTTTTTAGTTTCCCCTCTTTAATGTTTCTAAAGAAGTAATTTTTTCTTCCATTGTTCACGCACGTTCTAAAGTACTAGAATTCTAAAATCATGTACTGTTGTATGCACTAAATTGTAGGTTACAATCCGATACAGGTTGAGGAAATATAATATTTTAATGTTTTCAAAACTGACTTTGATTAAATTTTGATTTTTATAAACGACTAAATTTTGGTAAATGATTAATGAGAAACACGATCTGATAATGAATTCGAGAAAGCAAAAATAAAAAGATTCTTTGAAAATTATAATAGAATATATTAAAAGTAAAAAGTAAAACAAAATGACAACCTTTTTAAAATGTGTTTCGTTTTATTGTTCTAAAATACAGAAATATGTTATTTAAGTTTCAATTAATTGTATAACTATCAGCATTTCATCCTTTTGCATATTTTTGCATTGATCTCTAGATGTTTGATTACTAATTATTTTCTAAATGTTTAACTCACAAGTAAGTCCTTTAATTCCAATTCCTTTTTATTATTTATACTTCATCAAAAAAAGTGAAATTTTGCTGTTCCGATGAAAAATGAATTCCTTCTCATTTTATAAGAAACAGAAGAGAGTAAAATTAAAGTAATTGCGTGTTATTATTAGGAAATTGAATTTAGTAAATTAAAATTTTTAGTGTTTATTTCAAAAGCTGAACGTGCGAAATGTAATAGCAGAAATTTTTTTAAATCTGAAAGAATTCTCTGTGCAGGAAATGAATTCATAACTATGTAACAGAAGAGTTAATTAAGATATATTTTAAAATATATTGCAAAAATCTTTTTTAATGGAAAGTATGATTCAGTAAATTAAAAATAAGTTTCAGTTTTTTGGTTTAAACCACATACAAAGAATAAAAGCATATCAAATAGCCATCGTTATACACATATTAAATGAATTTAAAATATCTAAATTTGAATGAAATTTTTTTGATCATTTACATGAATTAGATACAAAATTTGATACGCTGTAAAAAAGTGGTATCAACCATTTTAATTTTCAACCACAAATTTATGAATATAAAAGATTCATACCCTTATAAAAATTTTTTTAATTAAAAATCCATGTATCATAAACAGATTATGTATAATCAATGAATACAGCAGTTTAAATCTATTTTATTCATTTATATTCGTAAATGGAATTTTATATCATAAAGAAAAATTTACAATTGTAAATAATTAGTAATTGCAATGTTAGTCTAAAATCGGTGTCTATATAAATTCTACAACTCTCCACCATTAATTCCTAGTATAGAAAATTTTAAGTATGCCATATATCATCACCGGCAATTCAGTTGAAAATTTTATGAGCAAAATAAATTAATTCGAAGAAACTTGTCATACGCTTAAAAGTATTATCCTTTATATTTATGCAATATATAATATATATTTATAATATAATGCATGCCATTTTATTTCATTATTATATAGATAGAAAAACTTGCATAAAACTCTTTAAAAATTAAAAAAAATCTTTTGAATTAGATCTTTTGTGAGGTTTTACATCGTCTTAATTTCACAGGACGTTGTAACGTCCACATCCGTTTACATTTTTATATACCTGCTAGATCTTTAAAACACCAGAAAGGTTGCTCTTTATGAGTAGTAAGTAATAATCATGCTAATAATAAAACTCTCAATAAAGAATACTTTGTTATATAACATGTAAAAATTAGTTATTTTATTATGAGCATCGATATATGTGTAAAAGTGCCAATTTTTTTAAAAATTGTTTTAAAAATTTTTATTACAGTTCCATTTATTTACAACTATGAACTCTCTGCTTTCTGGCACAGAAATAGTACGTGTTCCTCTTGTTCTGGGAGTCCCGGTTCGGGCATGATTGTTCTTATGTGCACTATGTGTGAGGTGTGTGAATGTACCCCCCCCCTGTAAAAAGGGGTTGGGCAAGCGACTGTGATGAGTATGTAGCTAAAGTCGTACTCTTGGCCTTAGTTGGCGCAACATGAAAAAAAAACGCATATCTTGTGCCTAAAATCTGATGATGTGGATTGTCCGTGGCAAGTGCCATAAATAACAACAACTATGAACTTTTTTTTGTTATATATTCAAGGAATTTCTGTGTTCTTAAATCAGTTAGGCAATATCTTTACAACCCTTGTTTTGAATAATCAGCTGTTCCAGAAGATATGGTTAGGATGTGAAAAGCATGCGATTTCAAATTCCGGTTCAAGCTTTTATTTCTTTGAAAAATGTGTTAAATTTACTTTGCTTAAAAGATTTTCAATGAAATGCTCTTTGAAATGCAGTAAAGAGTTATTTCATATAGAATGTCTCATATTTGTTAAATAGCTAAGGTATTTTTAAAATTCCATTAAATAGTTAACCATTTAAAGTTTAGATGCCGACTTGCAAAACGATTCAAAAATAAATTCTCAGAAGTAAAATTACAGTCAAGTATGTTATTGGATCTTTGAAAAAGATGGCGCATCTACTTAAGGGAAACAGAATTTCCGTTGATTCTGCACTATTCCTAAAAGAAATATTAAAAAATGAGCTTCAGAATAAATTAAATTACATTACTTCAAGAATAATCGAGGAAAAAAATTAAAACGAAGTGTAATTATGTAGATGAGTGAAGTCATTTGTATTCTCCGAATCTTTATACTTCCAAAATTCTTATGCAGAGATATTAACGAACCTTCGTTTTCTTATTATTTTTCATTATCATAACCACGCAAAGCTTTCCGAAGGCGATGAAATCTTCGAAATCTTCTTAAAATATCAACGGGTCTTTACCATCAAAGAAATTTTCAACCCACGCATCCAGATTGCGCTTTTTCATATGCAACTCCAGGGAATAAAAACTCGGATGTTTTATTTACGTAGCCATTTATTTCTACTATCGGTAGTTACTTCTTTACAACATTTGTTTAATGTTTTCGATAGAAAGGCGGATAAAAGGTTATACTGCAGACGATTAGTTTTATCACAATTAACAGCTGGCTCAACTTATTTCTATTCAGCTTTGAGTCTGAATTGAACATCTGGAAATGAAATTGATTTCTTAATTACATAGTAATTGAATAAAAAAGTGTGCATTAGTGTATGTTGTTTCTCAGTAATGGAAAATTCTCTTTAACATTGCATAGTATCACAAATAATTTGTTTGAAAGATTTTCAGAAGTTGTTTGAACTAAATTAATTCGGAAGAAAGTCATTATATATATATATATAAATTGTAATTTGTTACTTAATGATTATTTGTGAGGTTATAAAGAGGCATTTTATTTATATCAGCATTATTCTTTTGTTGAATTTATGCTTTCCTAACATAATTCATTTTAAAGATGATAGATATTTTGCTATTTGTTCGACATAAAAGTTTGTGCTAATAATTTTTTATATTTTTTTCTTTGATTTATAAAGAAACGATGCAAACAATGCATTTCAAAGAAAAGAGGAGCTCATCGTAAAATGTTTTATACCTTCATATTAAAAAACTTTTATCATAAGATTGTTAACATTTATTTCTGAAGAAAATCTAAGTTGTCCTTATTATTTAGATAAATTAAAAAAGAATTATGGTATTATTTTAACAAAAACCGTGTGTGAAATCATAATAGAATTATAAGATAGCAATTCGTAGGTTTTGGTATTACCAAATCAATACGAATCAACAACAGAATTTTATTTTTAAAAAAATGAAATTTCTATTAGTATTCAAACATCCGACGTAGATTAAATAAGTCTCAATAGGTATTTTTCAAATGATTTAAATTTTCTTAGTCTAGATAATTTAATTAAAATTGAATTCTTCAAGATTGAGAACAGAATTGAATATTATTATTTTAAATTATTCCATAGTTCTATGTAGAATATGCTGATAAAAAAATACTGAGTACCTAGTTACATTAGAAGACACTTATAAACTGCAAAGTTAATACTAAGTTGTGTTAAGATTATTAAAACAAATACTTTGGAAGAATATTCAACTTCAGAAAAAATCAGAAAAAATTCGAAATATTTAAAATCTAATTAAATCGGGAAGATTTTTTTTATTCTAACTGTAACAGTTGAAAGACCACGGGTCCAAATACGAACTCAAAACATCCTAGAACAGACTTTAAACGAGAGCAACAGTCAAAGTATTCTCTGAAAGGAATTTTAGGCCGAAGACTCATTAATGCCACTTTTTGATTATTGACTCTTTAACTCATTCGATTAAATCTTGCAAACATTGCTGCATTATTGCTATAGATGTATTATAACTATCTTAGATTTCTCTATTTATTACTTAATATATTAAACATGACCATTTAATATTATCCATTTTTACTTCGTTGTGTCATTTCTGATTTTAGTCATTTTAAGGTGGCATTTTCAGCGATGTTTTTCCATTGCGGCCAGTGTTTTTGTTGTTATTGTAGTTTTCATTTCTAAGAATATATGCTTTCAAATCTTCCTTGGTTATTAAACTGGAGTTGGTTATACGGTTTTGAAAGTACAACTTAAAAAAACTTTATCTTGCTTAGTTAATATACAGTTGTAATTATTGAATAAAGTCAGACATAAAGGAGAATAAGTAATATAAAATACAATTCTTTAAAATAAATTCCTACTAAGTAACTAGGATTTTTTAAAGTTATTTTTTATTAAATAATTACATTTGTTATTGTCTTGTGTTCCGCTTTACAACGGAAGGAGGGGCGCAGTAGCTTCTGAGGGTATGGACCCCTAAGCACCCAAGGGCAGAAGTCTGGCTTCTAGGTCACATACATCGCTAACCTTTTTTTACGGTGCGGACTTCATTCATGTATTTCATTCATTTCGGCGGATTTCATTCATGCATTTCATTCATTCATCCTCAGATGGTAATTTAGATCTGAAACAGAGAACGATCATCACTCACCCAGTACCCCCAGTGGTATTAATCTCCATAGGGAGATCTTTGTGACCACGACAGATTTAACGTCCACCATATATGGAGGATCTTTGGCTGGAACGCTCGAACTCGCAACCCAAAGGGTGCGAATCCGACGTCATCCAACCAGGCTAAGAATTGCATATACTATAATTGATTGATAAAAAAACTATACTAGGATTGCATTTTCAACGCCAATTGAGGAATCAAAGCCAATTGTGACAATGCAAAATGCTTGAATTCTCTACACCAGTTGGGGTAAAGCAATACAGATTACAAATTTCTAATTTTCTTTATGTATTATTTTAATTCGAAAATACTTCAAAATGAACCGGAAAAATCGATTAATGAACAATGTTTTATTTTAAATGCATCTAACATTATGAAAATAAACAGAATCGTGTAAAATAATGGGCCGAAAACATGTTAAGACTAACCTCATTCTTGTGGGGGGAAAACAAATTAAATTCGTTACTTATTTGGAGGGGAAGAAATGAAAGATGTTTTGACTAGAAAGTTAGCTTTTAATTAATTATTAAATAAAGAATATTTGAAAAAACTGTAACATCAAATGTCAGTCTCTACAAGTTTAAAAAAATTACTTTAACTTGATTGGATGAATAAAAAGTATTTTATAAACAATTGAACATTTAAATGATATATAGGGAGAGTGTGAGCTAATAGTAGGAATTGAAAAATCATTACCGTTTTGTTTCCGTGCTTGTAAATGAACACATTTTTGTAAACAACCTTTTTATTAGATGGAGATTTTTAAGAAACTGATTTGTGTTGATTTTATCAATACTTACGCCCAGTTTCGAAATAAACAAGAAATAAACGAAATAAACAAGAGATAAATTTGGACACTCCTCGTAACTTTCGACTTTGGTCATATGATTAGGATGGTGCTGGAAACATCATACCTTTACCGAATTTTCCTACCCCACCAGCGTAATGGAATTTGATCCCTACAGAGTTAGTGTGCACCATTCTCCATGCTTATACGATGATTTTTCGGTGATATGTCGGACCGATTCTTTTTTTGGATCATCGATCATATTATTTTATATGCTAATAACTCAATTAATGTTCGATTTTATCCATAACTTCATTCGTAATTGTTAAAACTTACATTGCGCAATCAAACATATTTTGGTATTGAATTCATTTGCAAAATAAGCATGCTTCTGATTAGGAATCTTTTGTATTGCCCTATATTTTTAGAAAAACTTATAAATAGCTCCTTTTTTGTTATTAAATTCTTCAAAATTAAATTCCCACGCATTATGCTTGTAGCATGGAGAAATTATCAAAGTATTAATAGTTTTAAAAATTTATAAAGCTTTATTATTGAACAAAAACACATACATTCCGGAAACAAAACTGCATTATATTCCAGCTACTTCAAATATTAGTTCTGCTGACTTTTTATTGATAGTTTAATGATGTGGCTCAACTCAATGAATGGATGGATGAATGAATGAATGGATGAATAAATAAACATCAAGAATTCTGTCGATTGACAAATTATTTATCGTAAAAGAAATATAGTGTGATAAAAAGGTTTTAAAAATACGATTTTATTAACGTACTGAAATGGAGAAATCAATATTTTTTTAATCAAAGATATGAGGGTCATAAAGAAAAAAAATGTAAAATAATGGAGCTCTGAAAACAAATTTTTACCAATAAAATAATTTTGAAAATGCATTTTTTTTCAATGTATTTGGGAGTAGAAATATTTTTTTCATAAGTATGAACGAAAAAATAGCAATGTAAAATAAAAGAAAAAAACTTTTTTTAACATAGGTGAAAAAATGTCAATTTATGTAAAAGGCAGCCAAAAAATGTAACAAATAAAAAGTTAGTATATGTTTTCTTTAAAAAAAAATAAATTTATCTAATGTCAGTAAACAGATTCTAAACCAAACGGTTGGTGGAAATAAATGCTTTATCATTAATAAAGAATTTTAGATTAATTAATCGAAATTTGCTTAAAATAGACTGCCTAGTTAAAAAGTAATTAGTAGAAAAATCATCATAACAGACGGAATAGTTTTGTATTTATATATAGAAAAATGGTGTTGCAATCTGCAGATTCATTGATTGTCAATCTGTACTTTCGTATAAATGTAAAAGCAGAAATTCAAAAATATAATGATTTTAATTAATGAAATTTGGTATGTGATCCTTTAACTACAAATACGTTACATAATCTTTGAAGGTTTGGTTTAAATCTATCTCTACAATTAGGCCCGAAATTCAAATTCGATTTGTTGTACTTGTGTATTAACCGTATTTCAGTGATTAACTACCATTAAAAATTAAGTAATTATTGGCATTTTTAACCTTTGCTCGCAATTGCTATGCAATTATACACAAGTACCAGTTTCCCTTAAAATATTCCAAACTGCACTACTCACCTGAGTGGAACTGTGCAAGTAAACTTCTGAGCGGCTTTGGGGCTTCCAGCTTTACTCAAGGATCTCAATTTCATGTGTGAGAGCAGGAGAAGAAATTATGCGAGAAAACTTTGTGGAAATTCTGGTACTTGTGTATTAACTGTATGCTAGTGATCAATCTTCTTTAAAAATTGATAATTGACATTTTTTACTATTGTTATGAAATCAATATGCAAGTATCAATTAGTGGAACTATGCAGTAAGTAAATATCTGAGCAGCTTTGGGGTTCACAGCCTTGCTCAAGGATCTTAATTTTATGTATGGGAGAAGGGTAAGAATATCTGTATTAGAAATTATGCGAGAAAACTTTGTGGAAATTTTGGTGCTTTTGTCTTGCTTATAGCACTTGCCATAGACAAGCTCCCAGCTGATACGGCAGCAGATTTAAGCCGGAAGGAGTCTCTCTTGTTTTTGAAGTAGCGCCAACTAGGGCCAAGAGTACGACTTGGCTACAAACTCAACACATTTGCTTGCACAGCCCTTTTTTACAGGGGGGCACAGTCACACATCTCACAGATAGCACACAGTACAATCAATCCCTAACCGGGACTAGAACCTGTGACTCCCAGAACACGAGGAAGACTCGATATCTCTGTGCCAGAAAGCTGGCGCTTTTGTATTAACCTTACGCTATGATTAATCGCTTTTAAGAATTGATAAAAAAATCTACATTTTTAAACCTTTGCTCACTAGTGTTATGCAATCAATAAACAAGTACTAATTTCCTCTAAAATACTTTAATCTACAGAACTTTAATTTGTAATTTAGAGGAAGTAAACATTTGTTCGTTGTTTGTGTTCAGTTTTGTACAAGATACATAATTTTATACGTAGAAGAAGTTCTAGAACATCTTCTTTATAAGTTAAGCGAAAAAATTTTATAGAAACCTTTTTTGCTGATTTTAATCAACTCGCAAATGAAAATTGATGAAACTGTGAGAATTATTGACTTTCGTTTCAGAAAAACCCGGGTCTACAACTACAAAATATTATGATATTTCGAACTCCAGTTTGTTATATATTGTTAAAATCGATTAAAATCGATTTTTAAATAATTATTAAAAGTAATGGGAAATAAAGCTGATATTACTGAGAATTTTAATTATGAAGCGGTGATATGAGTTTTCTTGTGATAATATAACTAAAATTCATTAAAGAAAAACTTTTGAAATGTTATTTACTTATATTTAATTAAAATATTATTGAAATTTTGAAAACCCATTCCTTGTAATCCCAAATTTACGTAAAAAGGGCCTACATGTTCTTCCCAATGTTCTGTAGTTGATTTTGGGCGAATTTGTACCGCAGAATTCACAGAAAATCTGGTAGATTAAAGATATGTTAAAGTTTCCCTTTGATAAAAATTTTAATTATAAATGTAATATAAATAATTTTTGTTAATCAATAATCTGCTTTATTTTGAATTACTTTTACTGAAAAACATCAGAGAAAGAAATGTTTTTAAGAAACCGTATAATTTAACGATTTCTGTAATAATGGATTATTTCTTTTGGTGTACCTTTAATAGTTTTATGCATAATCAATCGAGAAATCAATAAATTCTCTGTTATCTTAATTTTACATTCAAAAATTTTATATTTTTTTGTATTTTTCCAAGTTGTAACATCTTTTAGTGTCTTAAAGAGTCTCCTATATTTTTAACACAGTGCGATTAACATACATATTTGTGGGAAATGCAAACGGGTTAGTCCTAAATAAATTTTTGGTTTAATTTATAATTATAAATATAAGT
This sequence comes from Argiope argentata, assembly GCA_026289955.1. Classification (NCBI taxonomy): domain Eukaryota; kingdom Metazoa; phylum Arthropoda; class Arachnida; order Araneae; family Araneidae; genus Argiope; species Argiope argentata. Next base: position 485,556 of record JAOUZG010040121.1, read on the forward strand.
CAGTAAATTAAGTGAAATTATTCAAAACCAACCAATAATTCTTATAATAACGGCACTATTATTTCTTTCTAGTTAGGGACATTCAGAAATATTTGTTATTTGAAAAAAAAGGTCTTTTTTTAATTTAAAATTTAGAAAACTTGTATACATGGTGTTGCTTGCTAAGTGACGATTGGTTATTTAGTAGTTACTGTTATTCATCATATCCAAAGGAATTTTTTTGAAAAAGGTTTTATATTACGACAATTATATAAAACTAGACATTGTGACTCACGCAAATAAATAAACAAAAATAAATAAAATAAAATAAAAATCATTATTAAGATTTCATCGGTTTTATGCATATTAAAAAAATTATCAACAGAGGTTTAACTATTCTAATTATTTGCTACTGCAAAACCCTTCACATATCTGAAAAATATGTAATATAAATTATCTTCTAAATTTTAACTTGCATTATTTACGTAAAAAAAGAAAGGAAATATTTATTACGTGTGACAAACGAAAAAATTCCTCATTATTTGGATTCGATAGTTTTTATTAGAGAACTATTTCCCTTTTTTATACAAATTTAGAATTCTCAATAGAGATTTGATACTTCAAATTGTTAGTAACTGAACAAAACTTTATAAATGCACCAAATACCCAGAGATGATTATTACCGAATTGTCTCTAGCGTTGATTACAAAAATGAGAAAAAGAAATATTTAAAACAAGAGATTTGATGACAAAAAAACCCCTTACGTTACCTAGATTTGATCAACTTTTACATATACAGTTACTAAAAAAAGAAAATTTTCCTTCAATATAGAATGTCATCATAAATTAAACTTTTGGAATCATGCGTAATTGCATGCAACTTTAGAAATCCAAAAAATAATCAATGCTATAGCGTAACTGAACTGTCACTGTTAACAATGCATGAAAAAATAAAGGGAATTTGACATTAAATAATGCAAGACAAATTGTGACAAAAGAAAAAAAAATGTTGTTTAGATTTGATCAGCTTTTGCACACAGTGTATTCAAAGTCTATTTCAGTTACGTAAGCTACTTCAATATGCACATATCAAAGTAGAGAATATTTGAACTCTAGCGAGTTTAGCATTTTCCTCAGAGAACGAAGATGAAAGATAATAGAAGCGAATTTTCTCAGCGAGGAATTTATATTTTAGACGGTAGTAGAAAATTCCTATTTTCTATTCCAAAATAAAAAATAAATAAACAATATCTTGTTTATCTCATTTCATAATTTACAGCTCGCTATCACATTTCGGATATTTATTTCGTTTTCCGAAAGAAACGATTTTATGAGATTTTCGATCTCCCAATTGTCTATATGGATATAACGTAGATTTTTAGTCTGATTTTTTTTCGGGATTTTAAAGATTGAATTGCTAATACTTTAACGCTGTTCATCCTTTCCCTCTCTCGGTTTCGAAAGCATTGCTTATTTCTTATATTATGATTTCATTTATTAAATTAACAATTTTTGTTCTTTTTTGCGAAGGTGACTTAAATTTGATTTTTCCCCCATAAAATCCAAAAAATTAAAGTCAGATTATTTTCAGTAACAAATAACCAGGGGGGGTTAAGTAATCTATTAATGCCCCAGTGCAATTTTTAGGGAAAGGCAAGGTAGTGGAAACGAAACATTAATAAATTAAGATTATTTTTTAAAACCAAATAAGAACCCGCAGCGGAAACATATACGGGGAGAAAAAGTCATATTTTGCTCCGGGCACTACCAATACTCACTAAACCAATAATTCCTTTCTATAGATTTTTCTTATCAAACCACCTTGTCCCTCTAGGGACAACATAGTCTATAGGGATAAGGAGCATCAGGTTTGATACCTTATATCTCACATCCCCGGTTGGTATAATATTAGTGTGAAATTGCATTTCGTCTTCTATAGCAGATCATAACTCTTTATGAGGGGTGGATGTATTGGCCGTAATGATGGCTATCACTTGTTCCCCATAGTACCCGATTTTGATTTCCACGGGGACACGGTCCTTCAGAATGTGCTGAACATTAAGGCAGGACTAGGGTAGTTTTCCTTGTTATTATAAAATCGTAGGTTTCGGTTTTGTAGAGACCTGATCTCACTAAGAAAAGTTTTATGTATGTAGACCTGAACTTGGTCTACCCCAAGACAACTTGCCTACAGACCGTAAGGGTCTTCAGGAAGATTTATTTATTAAAAGGCTTACAAAAACCGTCAGAATGTGGAAGGTAATTAAATATATACGTTATAGTTCATTTGACTAAAATAAAATATTTTGTTAAATAGTGAACAATTCAACTCTGGAGACAAGAGACTAAGTTGAACATTTCATGGAGAAGCAGTAACACACAAAAGCATAAAAATAATTCCAATTCCAAAATAATTCACAATTCCAAAGGTCGAACATGGTTCGTATGTAGACATGGAGAACTTAATATCTGACATAGAAGGGTCATATTTTCGATCGATTATGTGTCTTTCCATTGACACTGGAATGTTATTGAAGAATGTCAAGCTCAAATGCCAATCCCAGTGTCTGACCAAAGTTAAGATTTATGTTCCAAAATAATACTCAAGTTTATAAGAAATGGGAGGTTGAAATAACTTAAACTAAGTATCAATTAATATTGTCATCCATAAAAATTGATTGTTATATTCTGAACATAATGTTGGCTTTGTCATTGTGTGAAAGAAATTTATAATTTTTGTATTTTGTATCTTATACATAAAACAGAATTTCTCTTTAAATCTCTATTATAAATAATCCGAAGACCTTTCAAAATTGTTTATTCTGTCATAAATAAAGTTGCGAAGTTTTTTTAGCTGCGTTAGTTATTTTGTTATTGCACTTACAAAACAAATGTAACAATTTTTGAATCTTGCACCTAATAATAAACTCCATAAAATATAAAAACAGAATATACAATAATAATATATAATTCATATGCAGGTTTTTATGATCATTTTATTTTATTAGAAGTGAATATAGTTAATTACATTTGGGAATGCATGAAACTATGAAAATACTTTCTTGAATGCCATCGAAAAGTAAATTTCTTACTTAGGTCTAATTGTTTAAATTCTGTAGGAACTGAAATAAGTAAATTTTGATCTGGAAATAGAAATAATGTGGTATTTTAAATTCTGAGTTTAGATGAATGATTTATTTTATTCTAAACGTCTTATCTGTCTTGAGTGTTTGACACTGTATATCTTTTCCGATTATCAGTTGCGATAATTAACGGTATATCTTTCATTCATCTCCACCAGTCAATTAGCGATATGGATTGGCGATATAGACCCCTTAACTGTCGGGGAAATCTTGCGAGATTCTTTCTTCAATGCCACAGTTTTTGTACAGGCGCATTGTGTTGTGACATATGAGAGCAGAAACATGAGACAGATTTGTAACCTAAAAACTGTCTATTTTTACAAAAAAATTAAGTTTAAAGTAGCAGAATAGTTGCTATCACAATCGACATCATTTGACAGAACGTAATATTCCGAAACCAAAAATAATGGCCTGACATATTCGTGCAAAAAAGCACTGAAAATCCGACTATCATACGAGGGAAATTAAAACGAAACTGAAGAGGAATGGAGAAAAAAAAAGAATTTGTGAAAACAAGAACACAAGCAAAAACTGCATCTATGAATTTTATCCCGCCTGTAACATCCCCGTTAGCACCTCCTCACCTCCATTTCTCAAAATTGGGAAAACTCCCTCCTAAACACTATTTAGGGTTAATTCATTGCATTCCAAAACCGTAAGAGAAGTTTTAAAGATAACATATTGCTAAGGAAAATATGTCTGAAGGAGGTAAATAGACACTCGACAGTTTAATCATTGGACTGTGCAAAGCGCATATACAGGATGTTCATTAATTATTGTCGTGGTTTCTGTACCTCATAACTTTCGAATAAAAAATATTACGTAAAAAACTGATTAAGTATTCGTAAATTATAACAAAGAATTTTACGTGCCAATAATGCAATGTTAGAGCATTTGCAGTGTGGGTAATTACGACGTCAAAAATAAAAATGGCAACCATGTAAGAAAAAGCAATGTATGCGTTGTGGTTTTCCGAAACTAAATCAGTCATAACTACTCAACGTATCTTCAGGACCACGTACAAGAATGATCCTCCATCGGATAATTTTATCAGACACTGGTCAACACAATTTCGGGAAACTGGTAGCGTTCTACACCGTAAGGGAGCGGGAAGACCGAGCACTTCGCAGGAAAATGTTGATCGCACCCAAAAAACGTTTACTCGTAATCCACGAAAATCAACGATACATTCAACTGTGCAGTTACATATGCCGTATACGACAAAATGGAACTTTCTCCATAACCACCTTCAGCTGAATGCCTACAAAGTGCAAATTGTGCATGCTTTAATAAAAGCTTTTAATAAGCTTTCTGTGTACTTTAATATTATTAATACAATTCTTTGAGTTGTAATTTACGAATACGTAATCGGTTTTTGCGAAATATTTTTTATTCGAAAGTTATGAGGTACGGAAACCTCGACAATAATTAACACCCTATATATGCATACGGCAGTTTAAGAGTTAAAATATTTATTCTTTTATTAATGTATTTTAAATAATTCGGAGATTATAAATGAGTTTATACAAACATTATTTGTCATTAAAAAAAAGGTTATTATTCAAATGCTCTGGAATGCGAATAAGAGATAAATGGATCAACGGAAAGCAGTTCTGATACATTATAAGCAGCGGTAAGCATATTCCAGAAATGTACCTAAAGTAAAACATACAAAAGTCATACAAATTATATAGATACCAGAATATCCATAAAATTTTATATCGCGAGAAAATAAGCCAGAATAGGCTTTAAGCTTACGGAATAAATTTGATTTTATAGCAATTAGACTTTTATTAAAAAATAATAAAATATACATTTTAAAAGAATTTTTTGTTGCATCTTGATTATTTATTCTACATAACATTGAAATGAACTAATATATTGGTCATACCCTTTAATAAAATAATACTTACTGCACTGAAATTACTGATAAAAGTACAATGCAATTTTTTTATTTTGAATTCCTGGCTTTCGCACTAATTGGATGGAAATTCTAAGCCAGTTTCAAGTAATAGCTTCTCTTCGATATTTACAATAAGCGGTTAGACTTTTAAGAAAATTGGAAAAGCTCTTAAAATAATAAGTGATAATTTTAAGGCCGTAAATTTGATGAATTAGTTAATTAGTTTCGTTAGGTTGGAGAAAAATATAAGTGCCTTGTTTTTACTGCAATGATGAAGTATTATGTTACAAATTTTCTAAGTTATATCTTTGATGATCCTAGTTTTACACTAAAAATCAAATTAGAATATTCTTTTCGAAGATTTAAAAGCTATAATCCTCTTTGTACAAATTATGCATAAAAATAAAAGTTAATTTTACTAACGAACATGAACAGATTTATAAAAATATAAGATTTTTATCCTTTTGTGTAAGAAAATTTCTTTCAGTTTGATTTAAAGAGCTGAAATTATTTAAAGCTGAGCTCATTTTCTGCTTCGTTCTTCTAGAAAATGACGAAGTTTTTTTCTATATATTCCAAATAATACTTTTTGAAATGAAATGTACCGTGAATGGTACCATTATAACATATAATAGGTTAATAGATTTTAGTGCGTCATCTAAATAGTGAATTTAAAGGTCAAATTCTGTTCATTTCGAAGATTAATTTGGCAATTAATTTTCGAAATAATCTTTTGGAGTAAAACAGGATACTCTGACCTTTACATTCACTTTTATTCTCTTAATTTTTTTTTATCAGGCGTGTAATTTAAAATTTGTATATTGAAAAATATCGCAAGTCATAAATGGAAATTTTGTTTCTTGAAATGTTTTGAAAACTATGAACACAAAAAACGATCCATCATCAAAAACCGCTCGGGGAAATATTAAATAACAGCAACCTTGGTGTTTAATATCATAAATGGAATTTTGGCGAAATATTAGAAATTGAGGCAAAATGTTCAAACTGCAAACGCCATTGATTCTGTTTGATTGATTATTGTTTCTTTTTTCTTGATACTCATTTATTCCTTCCTCGTATATCAAGAACACAAGAAAATATATTGAATAGGATACTAGATTTGAGTCGTTTGCAGTGCGTAGTCTAAATAGTGAATTTATCGATCAAATTGTTTATTTTAATGATTAATTTTGCAATGAATTTTAAAAAAAATTTCGAAATAAATTTTGAAAGTAATACCTGATAATTCGATCTTTGCATTCACTTTAATTCCCTTAAATTTTTTCTAAGATATGAAATTTAAAATTTGTTGCATTAAAAAATATCTCAAATTTGGTGTTGTTGTGTTGTGACATTTACTTATGCCACTTTACAAGCCCGCTGACAGATCCAAAATTTAAAATTATAAAAGGAAATTTTACTTCTTGGAATGTTTTGAAATCTATGAACACAAACAATGATACCATAAAAGGAAAACTTTAATAACATAAAATGAATTGTGGCGAAAAATTAGAAATTGAGGTAAAATGTTCAAACTGCAACAGCCATTAATTCTGTTTGATTGACTATTGATTCTTTTTTCTTGATACTCAATTATTCCTTTCTTACATATAAAGAACACAGGAATATCTCCTTTCTTTTATTCCTTTCTTATATATAAAGAACACAGGAATTTGAATGGCTCAAATCTAGTATATTGAATGGGATACTAGATTTGAGCCATTTGCAGTTCGTACTCTAAATAGTGAATTTATTGATCAAATTATGTTTATTTTGAAGATTAATTTTTCAATGAATTTAAAATTATGTTACAGAAATAATTTTCAAAGTAATACCAGATAATTCGATCTTTGCATTCAATTTAATTCCCTTAAAATTTTTCACAGATGTGAAATTTAAAATTTGTTGTTTTTAAAAATATCTCAAATTTGGTGTTGTCGTTTTGTGACATTTACTTATGCCACTTTACAAGCCCACTGACAGATCCCAAATTTAAAATTATAAATGGAAATTTTACTTCATGGAATGTTTCGAAATCTATAAACACAAACAATGAGTCGTCATCAGAAACACGTGACAAAATACATAATAACTGCAATGTTGGTGTTTAATACTGTAAACAATATTAGCGACAGATTATATATTGATGCAAAATATTCAAACCGTAACAGCCATTGATTCTTTTTTTCTTAAACATCATTTATTTATTTCTCGTATATGCTGTTGTTATCTATGGCACTTGCTATGGACAAGCCCCCCGCTGATACAGCAGCAGATTTAAGCCGAAAGCAGCGTCTTTTGTTTTTGAAGTAGCATTAACTAGGGCCAAGAGTACGACTTAGCTACACACTCACCACATTTGCTTGCACAGCCCCTTTTTACAGGAAGACACAGTCACACATCTCACTGATAGCACACAGAAGAACAACCATGGCTACACCATGAATCCAGCATGGGAATCCAAGAACACGAGGATTTCTAGTGTATATAAACTACCCAAAAGAAAGTGTTGTAATATACAAAACATCTGAAATCGGTATTGAAAAATGTACAATCCAATTGTAATCATCAAAAACTTTTTTTCTTCGGATTTTGGAAGGTTTGAAACGAAGCACCACATTTTATGGCTTTTCAAGTACTCACCAAGAAAAAAAGAAAGAAAGAAATTATGTGTCGCATTTTAATTTCCCAACCTGCCCAATTACAAAACCAAATGCTTAAATAATAATAAAAAGAATTATTATATATGCCGCTTCGTTTATCCATCAGCGAATATGATAACCCAAACATGTTTTGAGGACGATATCTAGATGTGGTGCACAGATTCAGCATCTAAAGTGTGGATTCGAAACTAATT